>VDFB02385691.1:0-20972 GCA_007258455.2 Sequoia sempervirens
ATGGGAAAAATCATTTGTATTATATTTGATGAAGAGCTCAAATAGAAAGAGGAATTTTATAGTAGAAATCATAAAATTAGAAAAAAAATTGTAACCCAAAATTTGATAGATATATAATAAATTCCATACCCTAAGTGTAAGGAATATCTATGAAAATTATAGACTTTTACAAAGAGAGATCATTTTTAGAGGTGTTAGTTGACATAATGTATGTGAAAGATATTTAGAAGTACATACATATTAAGTAGACAAGAGTAGATCATAGTACATTCAAGAAAGAGTGACAAAATGTAACAAGGGTAGGTCCAAACAACTAAGAAAGATAGTATTTGCCTCGATATAATGAGGTGTGGGATTTGAAGTTGGATGTGTGGGATGGTTTTCTATCCTCATAGATTATCATGACTAGATAAGATTGGTGCTAAATAGAATTCACACAAACTTTATGTATCTAAATAAACATACCAAATAATGAAGAAGGTTGTTAATGAGGTGAAAGGATTATGGAATAGAGATTAAGATAATTACATATGAGAAAATCAGTAATAATAAGGTAACAACATTGATGGGAAACACATTACATGGGCCAAATTTGTAAATATAATAGGTTTTAAGAGCTATTGAATGAAATTTTCTACACAGGGGATTATATGTAGAGTTTACTATTCAAACAAGGACAACCTAACCATGAAAATGATTATTTTTACATTTTATTACATAGAAATAAAAGGAAATGCATATAACTTGTGCAAAATATTAAAAGAGTAACTACTAAAAAATATTGCAAACACAAATAATAATCATTATAAAATTAGATATGGTTCTCTTATCATATAGCTATGATACTATATTATGTGGAGTTTATTGGGGATAGCAAGGTAGTACTGAGGTAAGGATAGATCTATAAGAACTAAGAACATTTCACACATTAGGGATTTCAAAATTCCAGCAAAATATTAAAAAGAATATAATGATATTCACCTCATTTCAAAAAGAAATATAATTTCATGTAAAATAGAAAGTAAACATACCAGTCAAGTTATATTCATTATAGAGGTAGTTAAGCATATAACATCATAGCTACACACTACCATATGAGGCTCGAAATGAATTACTAGAGAAAATACCACATACTTTAATATTAACATTACCCAAGAACCCAAAGTTGAAGAGATTCCAAGGATACAAATATATTATGAATATTAAGTTTAAGGATGAAGCAATAAAAATGTGTCACAAGACTAAAAACCAATAGAAATAAAATGGGAAAGAATTAAAACCCTCACACATAAATGACATTACAAATTCGCAACCTTCATAAGAAAGGGAAATTATAGAGAAAAGTGTCCCAAGATAGATAACTAGAATAAGTATAAAAAAGCAATAAAAATTAAAACCATTTGGAACCAAAGATTTAAAAACTAAGAAACATTTAGGGGAAGATCTATAGACTAAATATATTCACTATAAGATAATGAGTTAAACTCAATCCATACCACATTAAAAGGAAAAAAAAAAATTGGTTACCTACTAAGGTAGGTTTAGAATCACTCTTACGAATGAATGATAAAAAAATAAAAGCGAGGGTAGATACATAGAAAAGAGTATAAGGAATGAAAAGAAAGGGTAAAGGGAAATTGGTCCAATATAATATCTAACATTTGAAGAAGTAGAACCAATCTATAGTAGAAAGAGGAATTTTATAGTAGAAATCATAAAATTAGAAAACATTTGGATCCCTAATTATAGATATATAATAAATTTCATACTCTAAGTGTAAGGAATATCTATGAAAATTATAGATGTTTAAAAAGAGAGATTATTTTTAGAGGTGTTAGTTGACATAATATATGTGAAAGATATTTAGAAGTACATACATGTGAATTAGACTAGAGTATATCACAATACATTTAGGAAAGAGTGACAAAACATAACAAGGGTAATTCCAACAACTGAGAAAGATAGTATTTACCTCAATATAACGAGGTGGGGGATTTGAAGTTAGATGTATTGGATGTTTTTCTATCCTTATGGATTATCATGAATAGATAAGATTGGTGCTAAATAGAATTCACTCAAACCTTATATGTCTAAATAAACCCTACCAAATAATGCAGAAGGTTATTAATGAGGTGAAAGGATTATGGAATAGAGATTAAGGTAGTTACAAATGAGAAAATCAGTAATAATAAGGTAACCACATTGATAGGAAACACATTATATGTGAGGACTTTATAAATATAATAGGTTATAAGAGCCCTTGAGTGAAATTTTCTACAAAGGGGATGATATGTAGAGTTTACTATTGAAACCAAGACAACCTAGCCACGGAAATTATTATTTTTACTTTTTATTATATAGAAATAAAATGCAAATGACTTGTGCAAAATATTAAAAGAGTAACTACTAAACAACATTACAAATACAAATAATAGTCATTATGAAATTATATATGGTTCTCTTATCATATAACTAGGATATTATTTTATGTGGAGATTATTGGGGATACCAAGGTAGGATTGAGGTAAGGATAGATCTATAAGAACTAAGAACATTTCACACATTAGGGATTTCAAAATTTCAGCAAAATATAAAAAGAATATAATGATATCCACCTCATTTCAAATAAAATATAATTTCATGTAAAATAGCAAGTAAATACACCACTCAAGTTACATTCATATTCTCAATAGATTATACACACAAGTAGAGGTAGTTAAGTGTGAGGCTTGAGATGAATTACTAGAGGAAATACTACATACTTTATTAACATTACCGAATGACCTTTGAAGTTGAAGAGATTCCAAGCATACAAATATGTTATGAATATTAAGTTTAAGGATGAAGCAACAAAAATGTGTCATGAGAAGAAAGTGAAGAATAAAAACTAATAGAAATAAAATGGGAAAGACTTAGAATCCTCACACATAAATGACATTACAAATTCACCACCTTCATAAGAAAGCGATATTATAGAGAAAAGGTCTCAAGATAGATAACTAGATATTATGGAGAAAGGTCTCAAGATAGATAACTAGAATAAGTATAAAAGAGCAATAAAAATTATAACCATTGAAAACCAAAGATTTAAAGCTAAGAAACATTTACGGGAAGATCTGTAGACTAAATATTTTCACTATAAGACAATGAGATAAACTCAGTCCATACCAAATTAAAAGGAAAAACCAAACTAATTGCGTTACCTACTAAGGTAGGTTTAAAATCACTCTTATAAATGAATGATAGAAAAATAAAAGCAAGGTAGATACATAGAAAAGAGCATAAGGAATCAAAAGAAAGGGTAAAGGGAAATTGGTCCAATATAGTAGAACATTTGAAGAAGGTGAACCAATCTATATTTAGCAGTATTACATTTCTCTAGGGATTTGTAAATATTTTGTGTGGAATACATACACAATATATGACTGATTGTAGCGTTCTTTCTTTTCTTTTTCAGATCATACGCTTTGTAGACAGTGTACGCATTGCATAAGCTGCCTGTATTTCTTGCACTGTTCTATCTGGAGATAAGAAGATAAACGTGGAGTGTACTCCAGTGGATGTGAGATATAATCCGGCATATTACAGTTCCAGAACAGACGATGGAAAGTACAAAGAACCCTTTCTTCTAGTTGCAGCAAGTGAATACAACTTCTTTGGAAGAAACATTCGATTCTCATCAAATGGAAAAGGTATTTACTAATCGACCTGTAAAAATTTAATTAATATCAAAGAGCTTTATTTTAATGTATTTTGATGTACCCTTTTGTAATGTTTTCAAAGATTAATAGGGATCGAGGCAATGGAATGGTTTTTTAATTACTACACCCACGAAAAAAACTGTAGATGAATGCAAAGGGTATAAAAAGTTAAAACATAGATATTTAGATTTATGCTTCAGTTCTTATGGAGGCAGAAGCAGAGTATCTACTCTGCCTTCTCCTACGTAGTACGTAGTGGCTTTTAGATAGGTCTGGGTAGTCTTATATGTCGAAAGTTATTTCCTGGCACTTATAAGTAGTACATATATTTTAATAAACTATTTAAAGATTACAAATCTTCAATTATTGTGCAATGCTCTTGTTTAGTCAGTTCTGGTTCTCATTTTTTATTATCCCTGGAATGTTTGCTCTAGTTTTTGGCTTTTATATGTTTTTTATTTCTATTACAAGCTGTTCGAAGTTGGCTTAAATTTGACATTTCTCTTCCGCATTTGTATTGTATAAATATGTTAATCTAATCCTTGTTAAATCTCAATTTTTATGCCGATCTTAACTCTATGTTACTATCTAAAGGCCATGTAAACAATTTAAAACCACTGTCCAAAATTAAACGATCACCATAAGAAGAAAAGAAAAACTATATTGATTATGCAATAAAAATTATCAAAGATCATATTTGTATCAATAAAATTATTTACCATAAAAGTTATGACAAAGATTAAAAAAAAAAGTAATGAAGTATCTCTAATGGTTGTTCCATGTCTTTTATTCAATGCTTTTGATAGAAAAATCAAAATCAATCATGAGATAAAAATTAATTAAATTTATGTTGTCTCTCAATACCACAATGTTCAGTGATATACATGTCTAATCACATCTAATAAAAAATAAAACATGAATTAAAATGTTATTTTTCAAAATTGTAAGGGAAATAGATTTTGTAGAACTTTACTTAAAAGTCAAATACCTTAATGGTCAAACAAAAAGAAAAAATTAATTTACATCTTAACCTTAAAAACTAAGAATATTAAAATATATGTAAAATATAATTATTTTATTCTTTAATGACAAAAAATAAATTTTAATTATTAAATTATAAAAATAAACCTCTTAGAATTTTATACTCTGAATTTAAATTCATGATAACCTCTCGTTGATTGTATCAAAGTTGTAAATGCTATTAACAAAACATATCAAAGATACAACGAAAAGCTACCTATCTAGACATGAATAATTTATGGTTATTAAATATACGTCACGTGCTCATCAAATATATTAAATCTTACAACAGTGTGGACATCGATAACATAAAATTCTTGAAATAGTCAAGCATGAGGGCATGCGATTAAGTTATCTTTTCAAGAAAATGGAGGAGATCATAAAGGGCTACATAGAGTATTAAGAAGTAAAGAAAAGTGGCATTAAAAATCACCTTCATCTATTCAGCCTTATATTGGCTCCCACAACGATGGATCCACTTGTTCATACACAATATCTTCAGTTGCTTCAATGTGACAGAAAACATCTTGAGCACCGGGAGGTCCAATGCATTTGGAGAATACAAGCTTATCATACTTTGAACACATATTCATGAGCTCTTCTTGCTTGGCTGCCAACTGAGATTCTAACTCAGATATTCGTTTTTGTAGATCGTGGACTACCCTAACAGTTCCTTGAATGGGGTCATTCAATCTTGCACTTGCTTCATACACCAAACTATTTACTACATCTTCTCCTTGCTTAGTCTCCAAACCCTAAAGCAACATCACATAAAATAAATAAGTCTCAAAATCAAATTAATACATGCTTATTTGGCATTTAAATATTTTGTACCCTTAAACCAAAATAATTACCAACCATTTTCAATAATTTGAAAGTATTTGAGGGACAAGATTTGGAATAGTATAATTTTGATATCCTCCTTTACGATCTTCGATTCCTCTACTTCCTTGCATTTCTACTGATTTCTGCTGTAAGCCTTGCACGCCATTTTATTTATTTTATGTATGTTATTAATTAAATGACTTATGCTGTTATTATAGATTTTGGGCATGCATATTCCACTCACCACTATTTATGTTTCTGCTTCAGTCCTTCGAAGATTTTGCTTTAGTAAATTTAGCAGTTTCTGCAACTGCTTTGCTTTTGTGATGGAATATAGGCAATTGCCCAACAGCTATAATAGACCTAAATGGAGGCTTTTTGGAGTTTGCTCAACTGCTCAGATTTTTGAAAATTAAATGGGGGCTGATCGTTGTAGGACAGCAAGGATATTCTATTACGCAATGTTTTTGACCAATCCTGTACTGTATGTCATGAATATTGGAAACACCTATACAAAACATATTTGTCCCTCTGTTATATGCAGTCTAATCGGTTATTACGGTTCTATGGTTTTCAGACGTTGGCATTGTAGTGGCAGGAACAGGCAGGCCTTCTCTGGGAGATATAAACCAGCTCGCTCTGAATGGAAAATGCTTTATCGTACAGTGGAAATCTCCTCAAACTTCTTGTTTCCAATATGGGGTCTCCGTTGATCACCAAATACAAAAAGAGGTAGATTAAGTTCCACAGCAAGTGTTTGTTTCCTGTTTTCCCTCTTTGCATTAGTTAACTCTTCTTTGCTACTCCTGATTGGTGAATACATATCTTTCTGCCGTGCTGAGAACAATATTTTTGGTTCACGAAATTTTAGAGGATTTACAAAAATAAAGGATCCCATGATTTGCAGTAACTAAGCTTAGTTTTTAAGGTGATGTCAGGAGCCTATAGGTTAGTAGCTACATTGCTGTTATAGAAAGGCATCTACAGATTGTTAAAAAACAAACTATTGTGTTCGTCATGATACTTATGCAATGAATGCACTCTACTAGTCACCCGCCCGCGATAATTATGATTGCTACTTCGGCAATACAACACTTCTTACTCAGGAAGATCCCAGCATTTATTCCTTTCTGTTTCTCTCCTCTTACTTCAGGTAAAAGTTAATTCATATTTCAGGTTTTTTAACTTGTGTGAACATGACCAGGCCGACCAAACATGAGGACTAGCCCGCCGACAAACACCATTAGTGTATAGACACTCATTGGTGAAATAAAGGTTCATGAATATGGTATATTGTTAATCTCAAGATCAATCTGATTCTCACGATAAGGTCGTCAGATTAAATCTAATTTATAAATATGATTATGATAAGGTACTCTCTTCACCGTCTGTTTGCTGCAGCCGACATACGCCACCGCTTCCTACAACCGACATACTTCAACTGAGGAACTTTGATTCTTTTCTTCATCCTCACGTACAGTAAGAGTGTAACCGCCATTCAAGAAATTATAAATAAAATTGCCTAGCATTGTAATAATCATCTCATAAGCCAACGTAGATCTCAGATATCAGGAGATCTCTGCAAAGTCGTGTATCTGTATTTGCATTGTGATCAGTGAAGATTATTCTGTAGTAGCAGAGTTGATATTTGCTTCAGTTAGTTGATTGTTTGTGTTACTAAATAGGGCTTGCTCTATCTGTTATTTATATTCCTGCAACGTATTGTTATCTTCCTACGATCCTACACAACTGTAGGTTGTATGTCCTTTCTGTTTCAGTATTGAGATTGTAGAGTAATCTATTATCACCGAGGTTGGGGACTGGCCCCAGAGCTGGCTAAGGTCTAGAACAATTTGTCTAGTTATTTAGGCATTGAAGGTAAGCTATATTGGGAGGGACATGGCCTTCCAAAAGGATAAATTACATTAAAGAGCCGTGTGGTGTATGGTTCCCTTAGCTCAGTGTCTGGATCAGTAGAATATGGTGCTTTTATAGGGAAGGCAGATCATTGAGCACTGCCATACCATATCTAAAACTAAGAATTATTACATAGGATGTCACGCTAAGAGCTGTACTCAGAATTATAGCATGGGAAACCATATTAAGAGTGATGTCTTTTCATAGGGAACCATATTAAGAGTGATGTCTTTTCATGGAACCATATTAAAGTGATGTCTTTGTATGAAAGAGTGTATCTCCTCTTTTTTCCATATGCTTGTCACGTTCTTTTAGGGAAACAAACAGAAAAAAGGTTTTTCCGTAGTGGTGAACAAATCTCTTTTTCTTTATTCATTACAAATAGAAAAGCGACAAGAAGTTATGAAAATTTATAAATTCTTATTTATTTAGTTGTGGTGGTAAATGTATGTAATTATAAGTTGTTGGGTTCAAATTTATGGTTCTGGTTTTTACATTTATTAAATTTTCATATATTTTTGTTCATTTTATTTTTTTAAATCCCATTTTTATTGTATAAACATATATAATATTACATGTCTTTATGACATTACTATGACTATAAATGGTTTTACAAATGTATAATATTGTATATGTAAATGATTTTGTTTTAGTATTTCATTATATTCATGAAATCATGCCTACATAAAGATGTTTATGACAAGTTAAAAAACAATAATGGGTAAGTAAAGAACTTCTAATGCTACATCTATTGATCCCTTATTTAAACACACACAAAAATATCAGAAGAAACACAATTGAAAAAGAAATTACTATGACTATAAGATTTTTACCAATGTATAATATTGTATGTTTATGTGATTTTGTTTAGTAATTCATTGTATTCATGAAATTATGCCTACACTAGATGTTTACATGAAAAATTAAGAAACAAAATGGGTAAGAGAAAGAACTTCCTAATGCTACCTATAGATCCACTTGTTTAAAATGCAACACAAAAATATCATGAATAAACACAAACAAAACACAAAATATCAAGGAAGGAAACACAAACAATTGAAAGAAATTGGTATGACTAGTATGACTATAAATTTGTTTTACCAATGTAAATATTGTATGTCTATATGATTTGGTTTAGTATTAATTCATTGTATTCATGAAATTGTGGGCCTATACTAGATGTTTACATGACAAGTTAAGAAACAATAACATTTCAGGTAAGAAGAGAACTTCTTGTTTAAACACAACACAAAATACCAAGAAGAAACACAAGCAATTGAAAAGGAAAGCAAAGAAGAGAAAAAAATGATAGATATTTAAAGAGAAATTTTATGAATTTTGTTGCAATGATGATGACCTACTTAATGAAGATAAGAACCATGACCATATTGATGTTAAGGTGGAATATATCAAGTTCATACAATGATATGTGAGCACCACTATAGCATATATATACATTGACATACATTTATATCAAGGATATTATGTCTTTCCCATCTTAACACTTCATACTTACGTCACTCTTAGTGCCATCATTATCATCGGGGACATCATGCCTTCCTCCATATTATTTTTTCCTACCCATACTCATGATTACCACTAAATACCTCTTGTGTCCCCTTACCCATTGTGTGCTCATCCTACCACCTTGGGGGCATGGGCCATAATATTTTTATCAATTCAGAAACTCAATTAAATAACAATTTTGAAAAGTCAATTAACATTAAGTTTTAAAAATAACAATTTTATTACAAAGAATTAATATATTCATTACAAATTTTTGAAATTTATGTATATGCAAAGTGATCCAAAGGCCAGAGTTCAGTGGCCCTTAAAGATTTGAACCTTTTAAATGAAGATTAAACTCCAGAGTCCAGTTATGTAAGACAGAAAAAGAGTCCTAATCTGATTTCTCACAACTATTATTACTGTTCATATCTCAAAAATCAATGCAGATGAATCATTAGGAATCTCTAAGAAGCAAAATCAGATTAAAAAAAAATTGAGCAGGTCTGTTAAAGAAACCAATTAAGTCGCTCTTAAGCACTTGCAAATCTTGCATACAACGCAATGTGAATCTCAATTCACAGGCAGGGAAAAAAAATTTAGACAAAAGATGATGACGTTAAAAAGCAAGACCTAAAACCTATTTCAACAGAAAATAAAAACGGAGTCATGGTTAAAAATTACTTGAAGCAGTTTGCTGATATAGTTGGCTCCATACACTCTCTGCACGACTGTGAACTTGTCGAGATCGTCTGGAGGAAAATAAGGGGCGAAAATACATTCTTCTGCACATTTCTTGCGTTGCAGTCTACAGGCCGCGCACGATACGATCTTTCTTTTTCCCATCTCTGGTTGTAATAAAAACCCTAACATAAATCGTTCTTATAACGCAGTTCTAATATTTTTGGCGTGGATGTTTTGAACCAGAGACTCCAGTGGGACCTAGAAGCGTTGGCCTTTTCAACACGCGATGTTTTCATTGGACAAGACCAAATCGCCGTTCTTTCTACGGAAGGAACAAATGAGAAGTTAAGAGAAATATGGATGAAAATTTTAAAACTATTTTTCAAAGTCTTCTGGAAAACGTGTGAGGAAAGCAGGAAGAAACATGTGAAATTAAATGAATTAATTTAATTAAAATATTTGTTCTCTGGTTTTCAGAAGAGTGAATCCCGGCAGATCCATTTGTTAGAGGAGACAGAGCAGAAATGAACGGTTTGCTTGACACTGGCGCGTAGGACATTTTTCAATTGAAGACTTATTTATTTTTGCTTTAATTTAATTTTGTGTTTGTTTCGATAGGATGTTTTTAAATAGATTGATAAATGATACAATTTTTGTTTAAAATTGGGTATTTTTTCATAGTAATCATTCAATGTCGAGAGATTTCTATTAACTTGTAGATGTCCTTTTCAGTGAAACAGAATTTATTGTATGTTTCTTGGTTATCTAATTGTGATTAAATAAAACATAATTATTATTATAGTGCCAAAAGACAATTATTCTTGTTGGTGGTATGGTGGGTGTGGGGAGACCCCCCTCTGCAGTGGGAAAGTTTGTGGTGAGGAGGCTTGAGCTTTTATTTGCATGGAAGGTGACCATGAATGAAACAGATGAGTTAGATTGTATGAATCAAGTAATCATGAAGAACATTTTGTTTAAATTTTATTTAATACTATTAGAAAATTTGGAAATGAATTTTTAAATTTGTTTAAAAGTGGGAACTTAAAAATTAAATTAAATATTAAATTTAAAATAATTGTTTTTTCTAGCAAGAATATTTGAATTTTATATTTAATGGCAAAAGATGCAAATGTATATTGTCACTTTTTGTGCTTTATTGGATGTTAATCAATTTTGTTTTAAATTTACATTTAATACTATTATTAGAAAATTTGGAAATGAATTTTTAAATTTAAAGTGGAACTTAAAGTCAAATTCAAATATTAAATTTAGTATTTACTACGTTTCTTCACTTAAAATATTTGAATTTTATATTTAATGGCAATAGATGCACATGTATATTTTGACTTTTTGCGTAGCCTATTGAATCAATTAATCATTTAATTTTGAAGTTAATGGAAGTTTTTTCTAAGGGTCATCACACATGTCTATATTTTTTAAAATTGGACAAAAAAGTACACATTTTTTCCATGAAAGGACAACGTTCAATATTGAGTACTTTTTATAATTAGTATATTTCTATAGTTTTGGAAATTAAAGTTTTAGTATGCATATGTTTCTTGACGAGTGATGGAAATTAGCTATAGGCATCTCCACTTGTAATTCTATTGCTATCTAGACAAGGGGTGGCACCAATTTGTATCTAACAATTGGTTTCCCAATTGAAGATTCAACCTAAATTATTTGCCACTAAATATTATAGATAAAATAGGGAAATTATAAAACAACTCCTAAAAGAATAGTTAAAAATTATAGGTAAATCACAGATGAGCCAAAATCCATAGTAAACATTTTCATAGAGCATAAGTATTACGGATTACAATGTAATTGAGAATAGAAAAATCCACTTTTAAATGAATGATTGCATAGTGCAATTGGAGAGTGAAAATAGATAATGTTGTAGGAGGGGAAAGTTTAGTACAAAATATCCAAGACAATATATTGATTCAGTTACATTCTAAAAAGAGCCATTTTGGAACTATACATATGTTGCACATACTGCACAATTAAATGTTGGCTTCTCAACAAATAGCACATGAGCTAAAGATGTGACCACTTGGTAGTACGTAAGCAGCATGTTACAAACCATGTTTTCTATACATGTATCTATGTGAGAAAAGATACATGGAATGAAAAGGAAAACAAAAATCCCATGCTCATTATCCACCCTTCCATTTGACATCATGGAGCCCTAGGGACCCTAGCCAAACCCTTGAGCAAAATCAATATGAAATTCCCACTAGAAATTTTGTGGAGTTCCATCTTTTGGAATTGTCATCTATGCTTTAGCCTAACACCTGCAAATAGAAGAGATAGGTACGTCAATGGATAGGGAAAGAAGATGAGTGAGGGAGGATCAAAGATTAGTAAATATATATAGAAAAATCAATAAACACAATTAGAAAGTAGAAACGATGAATAATATTTGCAAGGCAGTCACAGGATCTATTTTCTGATTATGAAGAAGTTTTGCACTTACATGTATTGTTGGTTATGCTTGAGAACTGAAAGGAGGATTGGATTGAGTTGTTGGAGGATTGAATGATTTGGAACTTACACAACACATAAATGTTGAAACCCTAAAACCTGCTATGAAAACGAACAATAAGTAGAGAACGAAAGATATAAACAATAAATTAATCATTTATGCAAAATACCCAAGAAAAACGGCTTACTGATTACACAACCCAATAGTTTGAATAGCCTCCAACCTACCAAAATACGGAGCCGAATGTGACAAATTTAACAATAGCGTGTTATCAAAGCAACACCACAATGGATCTTTCGAGAATACAACTTCATGAAAGTATATTCTCCCAGACGCCAAAATTCAATATTGCATTTACATACATATATATACATGTATACATATTTTGGATGGCAACATGTGAACATATATATGAATGTCTACATCTATATATATATATATATATATATATATATATATATATATATATATATATATATATATATATATATATATATATATATATATATATATATATATATATATATATATATATATATATGTCTGGAGATATATATTTATGCATGTATGAATATATATACATGTAATCTGATTAATCAAAGATAAACTTCCCCCACCTTTGCTTCCCATTCAATATTGCATTTACTTCGACCAACCGCATTTACTTTTTCCACTACCATAGTACAACAAGAATAAAATGTATTAGGGCTTGGGTGAGCAAACACTTAGCATATACAATTACTATATTATTTAGGATGGTACAAAGAAGTAGTTCAATCAATGTGCAAATTTATATATGCAAAGAGAAGAACAACTTACATAGCGATTAAGAGCATACAATAGCCTATTTCTAAGGATTTCCACTTAAATGAATTAGAATGCTTGAAAGATGCATAGAGCAGAGAATGTAGCAATGTTGGAAAGTATACACCAGAATATGCAAGAAAATATCTTTGATTTAGTTGCATTGTGAGGATAGGGATTTTGGTTTTATGAATATGTGGTCTAGAATATGCAAGAAAATAGGTTTATTCAATTGCATTGTCAGAGGTTTGTTCTTAGCAAATAGAAACTTCAAACAATCAGTGTATTAGCTAAAGATACAAGTTCAATAGATTAAATGAGTCTTTCAACAATGCAATTTAATCAATATACTTCCTCACATATTTTGTATCACATGAGTGTTAAAACCATCCAACCTGATATCAAAAGAAACAATATGAAGAAACTGAAAGGCATGAACAATAAATTAATCATTAATGCAAAGTACCCAGTATACATATACATGTATATATCCATGTAGATATACATGTAATCCAATATACGTATACATGTATATATATGTATCCATGCATATATATATACTGTACATCGTGCTAGATGAGTAGTTTGCATATATGGTTAATTTATTGTCTATGTGCTCCTGTCAAATGTTTGTATCTTTTTTGTTATACCCATTGTGGAGATTTGAAAGAGATTATCATTTTGTGTGGATGGAGGAATTGCAATTAAATGTCCTTTCTTTCCCTAGAAAATATGTTGAGGGTTAGTAATTTTTTTGCCATTGGTTTATTGTTCTAGTTGTCTGTGTTTATTGACCAATGAGGAAGATTTAGGCAGATCCTTTGTTTAAGAGGTAAGCTCTAGGTTGTTAGTAAAAGCCCTGGAGAAATCCTGTCTATTTTTCCAAAATCATGAATTATAAAAGAACTATTAGATAGCAAATCCTATTCATGGTTGGGTTGATGAAAGCCCTGTTGAAAAAGATATAACAAGAAGATATTAACAATAAATTAATGATCTATGCAAAATACCCATGTTAAAAAGAGTATAACCCCACAAACCTCATTAAAAGTTCCACATGTGTTGCATTGTACTAAATACTATAGAGTAATAGAGAAATTGTAAAAGCAGTATTAGAATAAGACAATCAAGTGAAATGAAAGAAAATGAATATCATCACAACACATGGATAGAATGGTTAAGGAAAATATATTTTGAAGTCTTTGAAAAGATAAATGCATGCCTACTTTCACATGTATATATATGTATGTATGGATAAATATATGTATGTATGTTTTACTAATATTTTTGTTACAATTTCCCCATTTTTGTATAATACTCAATGGTAGATAATGAAGTTGTTGTTATACAATTCCTCTATTTGTTAGCACACTACAAAGAAGGTGGGCATTAAAGAAAAATGAAAACCATGGCAACTCAATGGATGTGCAAATCTATATAGGCAAAGGGAAGAATAAATTGCGTAGCCATTTAGAATCTAGATTGTCCTCTTTGTAAGGATTTGAAGTGAAATCAATTAGAGGGATTCGAAGGGGTTAATTGTACAAAATTTGTATAGCACCAAAGATGCACAAAGTGTGTATATGTGTCTACATATGTGTCACCATTCCATGCAAATAAAAAGCTTCAACCTTCATTGAGAAATTACAGTTAAATGTTGTTGTTGCCAAGAAATATGGACAATGATAGTCTATACCCTGCTATTTATTTCTTGTTTGCAGGTATCTCTATGCAATTTTCATGTTATAGCCATTAAAAAAGGAGAAATTGCAGATTAAGAGTAGTTTTCTAGCTATGAAGTATTATTCAAATAGCTCTTTTAGAATTTCTTTATTCGTTTATGTTGACTAGAAAAGAGTATAAGTTGAATTTTTAATTCACAGCTCAATTCTTATGAAAATTTCTTATCTTGTATTAATATGTTTAAAGTGGGTTTAAGATATAACAAAAAGAGAATAACTATTGTAGTCAAATACATGTAAAAATCTATGCATGATTGCTTATATAAAGCAACAAATATATAGAGGGTATATAGCCATGGAGGGAGGGGAAAATTGATTGTATAAAATAGGAAATTATAAATATGTAAAACAAACCTTGTTTACAATTAGAGTTGTGGGTATCTTTCAGGCACCAATTGTTGAATACATGGGCTACATATTTGCTTGTTGATCTATCTTTGTATTGAGTGCAACATCATAAAAATACAAAACAACATTTCATATTGTTATATCACAATACATTTGTGAAATTAGATAAGTAAGGAATGGGAAAAAAGAATTTTGGAATGGCCCACCGCAAAAATAGTGGCGAAGGTGTCGCAGCCTGTAGACGAGGGAAGCTATGGAGCTCTCCAAAGTGGCACGCAAGGGAGGTGCATATCAGTTTATTTGGAAGGTCTCCTATGAAACAAACATCAATTTTTTTCGTTTCACAAGGAAACCAAAATAGTTGATATCGTTATGTTAGAACAATGAATATTATCAACTAGCATATGAGCAAACACCTACCATTTTGTGTATGTTGATCAGGGAACAATGAGGAAACCACAAAGGAAATAAAATTCATGGTTGTTGTGGACATGCTTAAGCAAGCTAGGACAAATAACATGCAATTTTATCATGTATCACAAAAAAGAAAATCAATGTACACAACACTATATATTTATGAATGTAATATATAGGAACAGTGAAACAGGGAAAGGACAGGAAAATAATTTTGTAGGAAAACATTTGTGGCAATTTGAATCAAATAAAGCCATTACAAAAGATAACAAGAAGACAATTAAATTTGTGGAAGGAAAGCACAAAGGAGTTATGTAGAAATCAATGTATATAGGTTGTCAGAATAGAAAACACAACATCATTAGAGGATTTCAAACTTATTAGTCAAATGGAAAACAATTTTTTCTAAGAATGCATCTACAACATGTGCATATATAAAGGTTAATATATTGGAATGTTGCCAAGACATTATTTACTTATAGAACTTTTGGTTTCTAGTTATTGTTGGTTCCAATATCTGTGCATCTTAGATAGTTAGAGTTGTTTGTATTTGCATATCTATTAATGTGTAACAACTATAACTATATGGTTACACCACTATATGTTAAAATCAATTGTAAGAGAATTGTAGGTATACCAATAAATAGTTGACTTCATGGAATTTTGAAACACTTAAACAAAGATGGGCAAATGGAATATACAAAAGTGTGTATTGGTTTGAATGCATATAATAAAAGCTTCACACAATGAAACCTTAAATGAAGAAGTTAATAGTTTAATAGAATAGAATCATCAAAACATGGAATTGTCTTGTACAAGTTGTGGCATCTAGTTATTTGTGTGTGGTATCTTTATGCATCTTTGGCACTATACCCATTTTACACAAATTATTACTTGATATGGTTTTTAAAGATACAACTTACAAAATGTTTGAAGAGGCGATGGCACACAAGCTGAGGTAGATGCAAGAATAATTATCCTAGAGCCTTTTTTGTTTGTCAACCTATCAGCTGGAACTAGAAGCACTTGGCAAGGCCTGTAATTGCTTGAGGCGTGTTTCTTTGCTATGGTGACAAGTAGTGTACTTGTTGGTACCAAGCCTAGAGTATCTCTCAAATGAGAAAGGTGGATCAATACAAAGTATTTCAATTGATTTTACATGTGAAATAGCTATAAGATTCAACCCTTGCCTACCTTTGGTACCTATGTTTATTCTTGCTCTATCCAATGTTAAGCCATGTGCTTTATGTATTGTGATTCCCCATGCCATAGTGAGTGGAATTTGTGTTTGACTTCCCCAAATTATAGCTGGGATGGGGATGTCTCTTGGATGTTTTGGGTCCCATGGTGGGCCAATGTAATTTTGGAAGTGAACAATAACATAGTCACATGGGTTTGGTAGTTTAGAATATGGAGTATACATAATAACTGCAACAAGACCAAGGGATCCATTGATGAAGCCAACATGAATCCACAAATTTGTTGTTAGAATCACTTGTTCACCAACACAAAGTATCAATTTTGGGAGAAGTTGGTCATCATCTCCATGATCAAATGCCTGCTGTTGAGCCATCCAAGCAATGCTAATGGCTATTGGTAGATTTAACTGTTTGATCTTTTTTTTTGTGGAATGCAACCAAGTCATTTGTCACAAACAAATATGTAGCAACATTAAATTGTTGTCTTTCTATGGCTAAGAGCATTTTATTTTTTTGTTTCGTAAGCTCTTCCCAATCATTGTGGAGAGCCTTAGCATTTCTTATATGAAGAAAGATTTCATGAAACTTTCGTTGTGAAGGGCTATCTCATTTTTAGTGAAAGATAGTGTCTAGGGTTATTGAGACCATGAAAGTGTGCCACAAAGCTACCATTGATGAGGATGAAGCATAAATAGGTGTATCCATGACAGGTGGAAACTGAACAAGATCACCAACAAGGATCATAGAAACACCACCAAATGGATTTGTCTGCTTATTTGGGAACACCTTGCGTAATCAGCTATCTATTTTCAATAGCAATTTTGGGCCTAGAAAACTCATTTCATAGATCAATCTATACTCAATATACTTAATTTTTTCTTGTAATAATGTCAATTATTGCCCTTGCAAAGGGCTCATATCCTTTATGGGAATCTGAAGTGTTGTATGGATTGTAGAGGCACATATATTGTACACAACGACACCTATAGGAGCCAATGTGAGCAAGCAACTATTGGGTTTACCAAAAGAGGTGTTCATTTGTTGTCAAATACAATTTATGAGGAAGGATTTTCCAATGCCAATTGTCCCTTGAATAATCATGGAGAGAGGGGCTTTAGGTGAAGGCTACATATGGTGGGTTTGGATTATTTGAAGGGCCAATTGCTGCTATGGTGAAAGTTGATGGGTTGGCATATCTACAGACAAGAATTGAACCATAGCTTGCTCACGTTGTGCCTTCATTGATGAGATGAACTGCAAAGGCTCAATATTATGGAGTTATTTAGGAACATGTTTTGCATTCCATGGATGCTTTATATCAAAATCCCACCTACCCAATAGTTGAAGCTTATTTATACTAAAGTTGGTAGTAGCACCAAGCCAAGAGAAAACTTCCCATTCATATTCATCCCTAGAAGGATGATGGTTCAAATCATCAATATCACTATTATCCTATTCTTCAATTGTGGATGTAACTAGAACTCTATTAGCATGCCAAGGATGATAACTAACCATTTTTAAAAGTTTCCAATTTTCTATTATCCGTTCTCTCTGAAGACCTATATATGTTTGTATGTTCTAGAAAGGTTTGTATAACATAAGTTCAGTCCAACAAAATGTCTCAAATATCTTTGTTTCTTCAATAGGAGTAGTCTTGAATAATGGGTAAACAAGGACAACTGTAGGTTGGAGCCTTGGTTTCCATTTATCCTTTTTGCATTGTTGCAAGTTTGTATATAGGTGGACTGAGTCAATAAGGGATAAAGTAGCTAACTCTAGAGGCCTTTGCATATAGCAATGAATATAGTTTGTTGGCAACTCTTCATTAGTATCATATTTTTTTATATGAAACCACGTCCTTTTGCAAACATTCAATTGAATGTAGCGTTGGCTTAAAGTATGAAGAGGCAATTTTTGTAACATATGACATGTCTCCTATGCAGAGATGTCACGTTCCCCAAGCATATTCATCATGAATTTTTGGTATGCAACCAGTGCTCTATCCTCAACTATATTTGTATTTGCAACTCTTTTCAACATATCTAGAGAATTTTCCATTTTTTTCTTAGATTTAGCTGCATATTTAGAAATATAATTCAAAACAATTTGCCTAGAAACAACTAGCTGGCAATCAACATTGGCACGCCAAATTGCAAGCATAACTGGGCTATGAATATTTAAGCAATCATCATTTCTTGCTGGTTTGTATGATTTGTTAGAGTTAGCATCAGATGCTAATGTAGAGGTAAGTTGTTGCTGCCATGGTGCTTTATACCAACATTGCAATTTCTCTCTTTTTCTTCTTAAACAAGTATATTTAGAGCATTTTGTGTGTCTTTGAATTGTGTTTAGAAACTCTTCATAATCTATGATTGGATCATTGGTCAAGATCTAGCTCGTGGTAAGCAAGCACATGTTTTCTTCAAAGTAATGATACGTTCTAAGCAATCTTTGTGTAGGGCAACATGGATTCCTGTGAGCACCATAAATCTACAAATAGCCTAAACTCCAACACTCATTAGCATGGGTTAGTTCAAACTATGCAAAACTACTAATGCTCCTATGAAATAATACATCATGCCTCATAAAAAAAATGAAAACAAACTAATTGAAAGCATAAGAGAAGCACAATGTATACCTATTCCATAGTGGATTGGCGCCACTTTGATACGAAAAGTGGCCCTTTCCCAACCCTTGACAAGCTCAATGATCAAAATGCCTTAAAGATGCTATGACATTGAAGTGGACAAAATTAGCTCTCAATGTGAAAAAAGTAACTTTTCTCTAAGTTGTGGATGATAAAAATGAAGGATAACCTCTCTATTTATAGAAGAATTCAATGAGAGAAGATGCAAAAGGGATGAATGTGGGATAAAAACCCTAAAAATAGGAAGAAGCCACTTGTCACCATGTGAATGGGCCAAGGGTGTGAACATTTTGATGAATGTACCCATAAATGCAATTAGTGAAATGACAAGGTGGAGGGAGAGTCAAATGGAGTTATGTCCACTTGGCTCAAGGAAAAAGGACTTGTAAGATGAAATAAATACCTTGTTGGAAGAACTCATCCCATTTGGAGGGATTTTCAAATTTGGAAGAATATTCCCCTATTATGCCATGTTGAGAAAATAGGGATTTAATAAATGAATTAAATCTATTTTCATGTGCAAGTGGCAAAAGCTAGAGGATGGGACATGGATTAAGATCAAGATTTGATTAAATAAGAGAAGGTTAGGTGATTTGACCCATTTGATTTAGATTTATGGATTAAAATAAATCAAAAGGAGATGGAAAATGATTTAGACTTAGTTACTAAATATTTTGATTTATTTAGCTAAAGGGGATGATGTTAGTGTTAAATATGAATTTATTTAATTTAAATGGAAGACTTTAGAGATTAATAAAATAAACTTGATTTATTTAATGAAAGGGGTATTTTAGGATTAAATAAATAAAATGATTTATTTAATCAAAAGAGGATAATGATTTAATCAAATAAATTTGGTTTATTTGATTAACAGAGGAATTACGATGAATTAATTAAATGGCTAGGAGAGGGGTAATTGAAGAAGAATCAAAGCAAGTTGATCAAGATATTTTTCATGTCTACAATTCCAAGCTAAAACATATCTATCAAAATAGTGCCTTGCTATGGTAAGATCATGGTCATTGGACCAATCAAGAGTATCCATGTCAGGAGCTTCTTAAAGCCATAGAAAACCATGCACATGTGCAAAGCCACAATGTTGCCTTTCATATCTATACCAATAATCTTTTGCATGAAAAAGATTTTTGATCACCTCCCTATGGAAAATTGAGAATCTATGATGCAAATATAAAGATGCTATATGTGAATTCTGAACAACACTATCCATTAGCGTATTTGTGGAAGGCTCCATCACTAAATGAGATGCAACAAAGAAAAAATTTTGTAGGTCAGCCCATTTTGTGTCTGCACAACTCAAAGTGAAAAAAGGGTGGGTGTACCAAGCTATTCGATCATAGCAGTTAGTTGGGCTAGACAAGAGCTCTAGAAAGAGTGGGTCTCATGCAACAACATGCTAAATCACATCAATTGATCAACTAGTTGGTGGTTAGGAGTAGCTAGAAGTTGTTGCCTCAAAACAATCAACAACCTAGGGATTCTATCTTCCAAATCCATTCTAGCAAAAATAGAGACAATTTTTTGGTTGTGATGTCTCACAATCAAGTTGTAGAGAAAATATCTAAACCTAACATGTTTTCCAAGCCTGTGGTCAAAATACCTCATTGGGTGGAGGGCATATTGATGCAAGTAAATTTTAATATTTCTCGATTGAAGGGG
>VDFB02385692.1:0-10241 GCA_007258455.2 Sequoia sempervirens
ATCTCAAGGGAAGCCCAAGAATTGATTGAGAGGTATGGGTGCTGGTTTATTCAATTTCCGAAGTTTTCTTACATTAGGCTGCAAGGATTTTCTGCATATCCATATAGGCTGCCTAAGTACCCAACCAACATAATATTGATGTTAGAGATATCGAGGCAATTGGTTGCCTACGATAAGATTCAGAAGAAGAAGAAGAAAGGAGGTGTGGACTTCCCGATTGTCATGGGTAATTCGGATGAAGTGTGTCCTTCATTACAGGTGGCTAGAGAAGCCGAGAGCAAGCTTCAGTTTTATCACTTTTCCTATCACACCAGCAGACAACACTATGATCCGCATAACAACATTAGATGGGTACTGTCAGAAGAGTTTAAACATAAGGCAAACATTGAGGATTATTGGGCTGGTGCATCAGACGAGGCTGAAATCAGGAAGCGAGTGTTCTCTAGATTGCCATTGAGTATGATCAGAGAGTGTGAAGTAATTCCAGTACCAGACCAGGTGAGCGAGGACATGAATGTTCTCCATCCAGATTTTGAGGAAGTGAAAGATACCCCACTTCCACTCCCAGATTGGTCAGAGCCAGAGATAGCAGATTTGGACACACTTTCCATCCCAGTATTGACATTTACCAGGGCTTGGGTTGACAGGCATGTGAGCAGATTGAAGAGTATGTCGATTGCATTGATGTACAATTTGATGGGAGATCACAGGACACCCACTACCGGCAGGAAGGAACAGATTACCCGAGGTCCAGAATCTCGAAGGAAGGAGCCAGTTTGACAAGAGCCTATTCGGTCGGAACCTCCCAGAGTTGTAGTAGAATCACCCACGCCATTGGAGACATGTTCTCCAAGCATACAGGAGGTTTCCCTTTTTGCTGATCAAAGAAATGCATTGAATTAGGTGCAAGCAGTACAAGAAGATCATCAGCCACCACGAAGAGAGTCAGTTGGCCAGAGTGTCAATGCACCTACTAGAGGTGATCAGCAGACTGATGAGGGGACTACTACTGACCCTCAGTTTCAGCAAGAGTTAGAGGTAGCTTTAGATGATGATGATATAGTGTTAGGAGATACTCAGCCACTTGAGGCCGACGAGCCTCGCCAAAATGATATTGAAGTCGAACAGGTCTGTGTAGAGGCACGAGAGCAGCAACCATTTGTCATACAACATGATGTACCTAATTGGCTCAGGGATAGAATGAGGAGCCCTAGTGAAGAGATTGATCCAGCAATTGAGATGGAAGAGTTTCTAAACAGAATCAACGCACCTCCACAAAAGAAGAGAGCACGAAAGTTTTCAAAGATATCCACTGATGAGGATGGTTCTCGCACCCTTCACATGGCAGTGCCATAGGTTGATTGTGACCAAGATGAAGTAGTACCCGAAAACTATGTGGTCACAACTCTGGAGTTAGGACGCCCCATAGGTGCCCAGATTGTCGAAGAATGTGATAATTCCTATCAAGCACTCAAAGATAGGTTGTTTAAGAAAGAAGGGAAGTATAAGAAATTGAAAAGAGAGCATAAGGCCTTGATAGGATATATGCAGCAGTTGTCTCGACCTTTTGGGTAGGTGATTCCAGCGATAGAGCTTCCAGCTGAGATACCTAGAGAGTCAATCAGCAACTTTTTGGAGTTGGGGAAGATGGCACAGGAGGCGGATAAGTGGGTTGCAGGAGTACGTGCTGAGACAGAAAAGTTCATGGAAGACCTTGCTCATTCCTTCCAGTAGGCTTCTAGTATTACAGCTCGTATGGAGGCAGTTGATCAGGCTTGGGGCGATGCTCCTGTTTATCGGAGCAAGGTTATTCAGCGTCTTGAGGCATTGAGGCACGTTCCATTGCGGATGCTGGTTGATGGAGGGGTCATTCAGGAGAATGATCGGTATGACTTTTCTAGGTGGTATTCTTTGGTAATCACAGGGCGTGGTTTCTTTGATGCGGCACAGGCTGATTCGGCTAGAGTACGGAAGGCTATGGCCAATATTATTGATGGAGTCCAGAATACCTTCGAGGCAATATTTGCTAGGCGGCTGAGTCCCGAGGAAGCAACTACTGATAATTTGAGGGGTAGGCTGGTGCCTTTCTTCTCGGAGGTGAAGACCTTTGTGCAGGACGACTTTGAAAACATTTCTACTTTCTCCAGCTTAATTTAGAGTACACAGGACGCCTTAGCTGCTTGGAGAAAATATTGCACGAGGCATGAACAATCAGTCACGGTGTTAGAATTCCAGCTTGATTGCATTCCACCTGTTTCAGTTCAGGAGATTGAGGCTGTACTCACCAGGTTCATTGGGTTCGTAGCCAGAGAGAGAGAATGGGAATGCGCTTCTAGATGATGACCTTCTAGAAGATTGATTGTGGGCATTGATTGCCTTTACTATTTTGGGAGTGAGTGGGAATCTTTGATTCATTTAATGTACCACTCCCTATTTTGACATTTTTTAGGGTTAGGGTTGAGGTGGCTCGATTTGAGCCTTTGATTTGATTGTAATCCGAGCCGTCCATTGGACTGGGCCATCTATAAAAGGGGGAGTCCCCCTCATTTGTACATCATTAGAAGTAGAGATTAGAGATTAGAATTGAGATTTGAGGAGACACTAGAGAGTAGGCATTTTGATAGCATAGTGTGGAGAAGAAGGGAAGTTTTCCCTTTGAAAACTTTTGTAGAGATTGTTGTGTAAAACTTTCATGATAATAGATCTTTTCATTGATGGTGGAATTCGTCTTTGTCATGGATAGCTAGCAAGGTCTCTTCATCCTTTCGGATCCAAGTAGCATAAAGTAGCATAATTTTCATTTCATGCAAGTAGTTTACTTTGGATGTGTGGTGTTTTATTGAGGTAGCTTCATTTCATTCCATACCACTAGCAACTTGTTGATGACAAGTTCGCCTTGCGTGGTCAACTGGAAATTATCTTGAGTTTAACTTCGATTGTGATTTGTATACTTATATGCGTCGTCCTGATGGTATATGTATGCTAAATTGTAATCTGAATATCTTCTGCTAAGATTGCACCAATTTTGCTGAAGCTATCCGACGTGAGGCTAGGTGAAATTCGGTCGAAGTCTGTTGAAGTCGAGCTCCACATATCTTGCATTTATAATAGAATTTGGATCCATCTCTCGCTTATAACTCATTTATTTTCAGTCCATTTCTGGTTAACTTTAGGAAAACGCACCTTACTGCCAAATCTTATGCGCAAAATCCCCTTCAAAACATCAACCTTGTCGTTAATTGCAGGACCTTTTGAACAATTGTGTAAGTCCCCTCGTAAAAAACAACAAAATCACATCAAGCCAACTAAGGGTATTCTATTGCATTATCGGAACCTTGGAGTTGAAAGCATGATCTTACTCACAATCTTAGCATGCTGAATACTTTGTTCAAGAGAGGATAGGGTATTTGTTGGGAAACTTTATTCTGTGTTGGTGCGGTCGCAAAAACCACGTCAACAGGACACCATTTATTAATTAAAGAGCCTAAGCCAAAAGAGGCGAATTTAATATCATTTAATGTTTATTTAATTGCTTTTTTGAGAGGGTCGAACTTATTGAAGAGACTATTTATTTCACAAAGGGCAAATAGAACTCATTATTATTGATTATTCAAATTTGTCTTATTCTTTCTGAGCATTTTGGAGTTTGAGAAACAAGGGTTTCTGCAAATCAGATTTTGGAGAACGTTCATTTGTGACCTTTTCACACATACAACCCCCACTCGGCGATGGGGACCCCCGATTACACATTTAGTTTTAGGGTTTTGTCTCCTTCTTTTGGCTTGATTCCACGAGAATCACTTTACTTAGAGTTTCGGTCGGTTAAGCAGAGTTATCTAAGCCAAATTGAGAATTCATGTTTGAATCCGGTGCATAAGATCATGGAAGCGCTCGGAAGGCCCAAAGAGGCGAAGATCGGCTGTGAATTTAGCCAATTACGACACTTCCTGTTTTTAGAAAAATTTGCTGTTTTTTCATTTTAGCATTTTGGACCAAAGCGAGGGATCCCCTATTTTTTAGGAGTTGCTTTTCTATTTTGAAAGTTTCTATTTTGGAAAAGTTTCTATTTTTTAGAAGGGTCCCGAGTTCTGAAAACGCACTCAGAAGTTCGAAAAACTCACCAAAACTCTCAGAAAATCAAAAAGTAAAAATTTGAAAAATTTGAAAAATTTGCAAAAAAAGTTCAAAAAGTATGAAAATCAGACTGAAAACGTTCGAAAATCTGGAAAAAACCAGTCAAAAACCAGTCAAGATCGATCAGATTTGAAGGTGAAATCGTGAAAATCAAATAAAAATGAGAAATCTGTAGAAAATCTGCTCAAGGCTGAAATTTGCCATGGAGGATGAGAAGAATGGATGAAGAAATGTCCAAAAGACATAAGAAGTCCGCCATGCAGCAAGGAAGCTCATCCTAAAAGGTCTTAAAGTCCGCCCTGCTCATCCATGCATGCTATGAAGTCCGCCCTTGATGTCCTTGCACTTCATGAAGTCCGCCTTGCATCTTGGGATTCATCCAAAAGACTTCTAAAGTCCGCCATGCATGTGCCAATCAGCTCCAAAGTCCGCCATTTTCCAAGAAGCATATCCTTGCATCTCTTGAAGTCCGCCATGTGCTTGAGAGAAGTGCCAAAAGGCCTTTGAAGTCCGCCAGCAGCTAAGGGAGAATATCCTATCATGCTCCAAAGTCCGCCCAGCACATAAAATGCACATCCTAAAGGTCTTGGAAGTCCGCCATTTTCCAACAAGGATATCCTAACACCTTCTAAAGTCCGCCATCTTTATCCTAAGACTACCTAAAGTCCGCCTAGCACCAAAAGGCACGTCCAAAGAAGGCTAGAAGTCCGCCATCTTCAAAGGGAGACATCCCAAAGACCTTCAAAGTCCGCCCATGTGCATGAAACTCGTCCAAAATGCTTGAGAAGTCCGCCCTTAAAAGGTGGGACTTGGCTGAAAGTCAAATAAAGTCCGCCTAGACTTATAAAGTAGAGAAAAATTGAAATTTTACTAAGTGTTGATGCCTACCAAGGGAAAATTTCGAAATATGCTAAATATGAAAGCCTAAAAAGGTGGAAGGATAATTTTTGGCCAAACATTATATCATTTCCAAAGGATAAAACGATGGGAATAAGTGCTAAGACATCCATGATCTACGTCCAAGATGCTCATCCCAAAGACTTAAGAGATGTCCACCATGCACTTGGAAGAAGTTGGTAAAATAGCAAAGACATCCATGACGTTCGTCCAAGATGCCAAGGAAGTCCGCCCAAGATGATAAGATGATGATTTTTGGCTAAGTGTCAAAGCCAAATCCAAAGAAAAGCTCTAAAATTCGCCTAAGTATAGAGGCTAATGGATGGAAAATGAAGACGTTGGCTAGACATCCAGACATTTTTGAGATGACAAATGCTAAGCTTGAAAGGGCATGTGCTAAAGAACGTCAGGATATGGCAAGGAATGAAACGGAATATGCCTAACACGATGAGGGAAAAAGAGGCAAAATTTGCCTAAGTATGGAAAATGTGAAGAAATTGTCAACTTTGGCTAAAAGGAAAATGCACGAGGTAAAAGGAAAGGAAGGATCGTCCTTGACCAAAGGATGAAGAATACGTCAGACGTCAGGAAAATTCAACCGGCAAAGACATTCTGACAAGGATCTTGCCTAGAAAAATTCGACCGAGCAAGGAAATATTTGACGTTGGCGGAAGAGAATAAGCTTAAAATCCCGCCTTGGCAAAGAAAAATGAGGATCTGGCAATGAAATCTTTGACGGAATGGCTTGAATTTTGGTTTGGCTAGACGAAATGAAGGACGAAATCGGAAAATACACTCTCAGCCAAGAAAAGCGGAAGAACAATCGAGATAGCCATGGGTCCAAGACGAACGGGTTGGAATTAATTAAAATATTTTAATATTTTAATAATTAATTCTCAACTATTTGGAATTTAAAAATACCTTGGACAGAATCATATTTGCCAGACACGAATCGGAAGAAAATGAAGGACGCCAGGCAAAGATGAAAGCTAGCAAGAAGAAAATTAAATTCACCACGAATTTAATTAAAGATTTAACGTTTATTTAAAAATTCAAAAAATCAAAAGATAAGCATTAAATGAAAAAAATCGAATTTTTGAAGATCAAGGAGATTTGTCAGGATAAGTTCGAGACTGAGCCTTGTCGGAAAATAAAAGGAAAGTTGCCTGTTTGGAAAATGAAAACAAATCGAGGATCAAGAAGAAAGATGGCAGTTGCTAAATCGAATTCAATCCTTCAGCATTATAATGAGTTTCAGCAACTCATTTTTTTCACACACAGCTGAAGAGAAATTTGATCTTTCTCGAAATCGTCAGGCAATCAATTCATCAATAGGCAAAGTCGAATTGTCCAGAAGGAGAAACAGTGTTATGCTGAGGAATTTTTCGCGGGAAAAGAAAAAAAAAATTTCAAAGCTGAATTCTTCTTGAAGAGGGGCGCACTTTTCAAAAAAATCAGATTTTTAAATCTGATTTACATTTGACGATCCTTCACTGAGGTTTGAGGATTGGTTAATAAAATTTGCTATCTTTTTATGCCCTTTCCTCTTGACGAAGTTCTGGCAGGATTTTTAAATTCATCAAAGTCACTTTCAGCTTGCTTTTTCGCAATATTTTAATTATTTGAACAGCTGAAAGTTATTATTTTTTTCGAATCCAAGGCACGAGGTTTAAACTATTTTAAAAGTCTTTTTATTAATGTTAATTTTATGACTGCAGGTTGACGGACACGGCAGGAGGATTATCAAGGAAGCTGAAAATGAAGTTCGCCAATAAGGGTGCCCAAAGGAGACCAAGGTCATCTCAAAGTGGAAGAATGTTGTAGATACTGACCTCGGACATGTGGATTTTGACGAATTCAAGCAAAGAGTATACGGTCAGAAGGGACTTCCCACAGCAATAGCCATAAGAATGGTCAGAAACGGGATCTTCCAAGCAGCTGGATTCCCACCGGCCATGGATTGTGCTGAGTTAATGGTGGAATGTGCTCGCCATTATGATGCTCAAAAGAGACAGATCATCGCCCCTGACGGACGAGTCTTGGCACATTTGAATGAAGTTGTAATCCAAGAAACCTTTGGCATCCCTGAGCATTCAAGAACGGTCTATAAGACCAAAGAAGAAACCAAAATGCTATATGACAGCAAGGCAGATTTGTGCGCCACCACAGTCAACAAGGTATGGATGGACAAGCCAAAGCCATCAATCAAGAAGATGCCCAAGAGACCTCGCCGCACGGATTTCAAGGAAGATTTTGGAGATATCGTGCTGATGCTGAACAGGATCGCAGGCAATCCGCCAGGCGCCTTCTTTGAGAGCTGGATGTACTACTTCATCGACGAGGTCACCTCCGGAGTTAAGATGTTCAACTGGTCACTGATGATAAGTGACAACCTTCACGAGCAACTGATCAACCTTGAAGAGACTAAGTCTTTTCACATGAGTTCATATGTGATATACCTATTGGCCAGATCATACAGATATCCAGGACTGGGCTGCAAAGGCAGAATTGGCAATGGAGAGAACGAGCTCAGGCCTTACGACTGCTATCCTCAGCTCCAATTGAAAGAAAAGACTCACTTCAGGAGGGTGCATGATGCATTCCTAATGCATATCACCAGAAAGCTCCAAGGAGGAATACATCAAAGGTTGAGCCATGAAGCAAAAAGCCTTATTAGCAAATACGGGTCTTGGTTCATCCAATTCCCGAAATTCACATATATCAGGATCCAGGGATTTACTGGAAATCCCTATAAATTGCCTATCTATCCGACTAATCGGATGGTATTGCTCGAGGTTTTGAGACAATTAGAAGAGTACCAGAATATTCAGAGGCCGACCAAGAAGGCGTCCGTCACATTCCCTTTCTTCATCGGGAACATGCTAGAGTACTGCCCATCCGCCCAAGCAGCTGAGAGTGCACGGTTGGAGATCCAATGGTACCCTTTCGCGGCATACAAGTCCAGGGTCAACTATGACCCACATCATAACATCCGGACAGTGGAAGGAAGAAGATATAAGCACAGAGCAGAACTGGAGGATTATTGGGCAAATGCTGCCGATGAATACGAGATCAGACGGAAGATGTGGTCCAGGATGTCCGTAGATTTTATGAGAACAATTGAGTTCTGCCGAGTACCTGATCAGCTTCAGGATGACGGAAACCACGTCCAACCTCGCTTTGAGGAAAGTCGACCTCTCCCTCCAGTGAAGTGGTCAGAGCCAGAGCATGCAGACCTAGCCACCCTAATGAGGCCAGTGACGAAATATTCTCAATGGTGGGTTGATGATCATGTTCAGGAATTGAGACAAAAAGGAATCACGCTCACATATGATCTGTTGAGCGAATCAGAGTCATATTCCTCTAATGCCGGGGCATCCCATCAAGACTTGGTTGGGATTGGAGAGAAAAGAAAAGAAATGGTGCCAAGTGCAGAACCTGTTTCCAAGAAGCATAAAGGAGGACCTTCTCGGTCAGCGGCGTCCAGGAATGTTGACCATTTGGTGGCTAATATAGACGACTCCTTGGTTGAGATGCTCGAACCTCTTGCAGCTCAGGAAGTGAACAATGAACCTATCCAATTAGATGATGAAGAGCCTGCATCACCAGCAGGCACAGAGATTTTAGGTTCAGACAATGACATGGATGTCCGGGATAATGACTTAGAGGAAGGAATGATTTCCGCCCTCAGAGGAGTCATGGATGTTCCAAACGAAGACGAGGTCCAAGTAGAGGATGGCATTGAACAGTCAACCATTCCAGACTGGCTATTAGAAAGAATGAAAGTTCAGGTGCCTGCTGAGGCTCAACAGGAAGAAGAGGACGATACTGCCGATTTCTTGGCAAGATTAGAACAAGTTGCTACCAAGAAGCCCGCCAAGAAGTTTTCCACCATCCAGAGGAATGAGACAGGCCACCGTTCCGTGCACATTGCAGTACCTACAGTGGATAAGCCACAGGACGAAATCACTCCGCAGGAGTATGCTATCACCACTGTTGACCTTGGTCAGACTTCAAAAGGTCAGGAAGTAGAAGAGTTAGATAATTCCGTCTCGACCATTAAGGCGAGACTGGAAAAGGAAGTGACCAAGAAGAAAGAGTATAAAAAGGAGGTCAAACGTCTCAAAGAATACATACAACATTTGACCCAGCCGCTAGATCAAGGCAATGCAACTGTTCCTCCTCTCCTCAATTCATCACAGGAGATGGCTCAGGAAGTTGAGCATGGAATGGTGACAGCCAGGGAAGCGCAAGACTGGATGGCAGGTGAAGGCATGGAAGCTGCCTTGTTCATGGAGAGGTTGGCGCTTGCTTATGGACGAACCTCTTCGTTTCTTTCTAGGTTGATGGATATGGCAGAGACATGGGATGGCATCCCGGATATGCAAGAAAGGTTTATTCCGAGCCTTAGGATTTTGAAGAGCACTCCGAGGGAGGAGTTAGTTGATAAAAGGGTGATCGCTGCAGGGGCAGCATATGATTTTCATCACTGGTTTTGGGCAGTGACAATAAGAGAAGAAGTATTGGAGAAGGCGAGAATCGATGGGCTTGGAATTGAAGAACAGGTCAGGAAAATCCAGGAGAAGATGTGCATGATAACTACAGATGTGTTCGACCGTGAAGTCATCTGGGAGAACGACATGCAGTTAGAGAGACTGAAGCAAAAAGTTCAAGAAACTTTCTTCCCGACCGCTGGACCATTTTCGAAGCAGGACTTTGCGAGAGTGGCAAGACTCTCATCCATTCGGAAAGATTTTGAGAAGCAGGAGACAGATTGGGAAGGTACCTTTGCCAGATGCGCCGAGAAGTTGGACGGACTAGAATTCCGAATCAGCATGTTACCTCCTGTCACGATGGACGAAGTCATTGCCGTAGTGTCCAGATTCGCCAAGCACAATGCCACTCAAATGGATAAGGACGCCTCTCCTTGATTATAGCTGGAACTGCCCCTTTTCTGATAGTTTTCTGATGGTTAACTCTTGTTATTTTGGGAAACCCTAATTAGGGTTTGGTTGTAACAATCTGGGCCGTTAATCTTGTTTAAATCTCGGCCGTCTATTTCATTTTTGGAGCTCTATATAAACTAGTGCTCTCTGATTTTCATTTTGTGTGGAGACTTGTTATGTATATTGTCGCATTGAGACTATTTTGAATGATAAAAGCTCTTGAGCATGATTTGCCTTGAATCACTTCTTATTGTTCAATAGTAA
>VDFB02385693.1:0-86484 GCA_007258455.2 Sequoia sempervirens
GATAACTGAAATACCTCGGGTTGTTCCATGTAAACCTCTTCTTCCAATTCTCCATTCAAAAATGTAGACTTAACATCCATCTAGTATACCTTGAAATATTTGTGAGCAGAAAATGCTAAAAACATCTAAATAGCCTCCATTCTTGCCATCGGGGAAAATTTCTATTCAAAGTCTATTGGACTTCAACCTGTGAATAACCTTTGCACACAAGCCTTACTTTGTTTCTTACTACTTCACCATACTCATTCAACTTATTCCTAAATATCCATTTTGTACCAATTACATTCTTGTTTACCGGTCTAGGAACCAATTCCCATGTCTAATTTTTCTCTATCTGCTACAACTCCTCTTTCATTGCTCTAACCCAATTTTCATCTTTGCATGCTTCACACATTGTTTTAGGTTATATCTTGAAAAGTAAAAACAAGTTTACCTCAGCTTCTACCTCTTTGCTTCTTGTCTTTACACCTTCACTTTTGTCTCCAATTATCTGTTCTTCCAGATGATTTTTCTAAACATATTTTGGAGTCTTAGGAGTAGGTTCTAGAGCTTCTTTTTCTTCAATCTGTTCTTCTTCTTTCTTATTCTCTTCTTGTACATGTCTGTAGATAGGTTCATCTAGTTCAACTTCACTTATTTCAACTGATTTGTGCATATCTTTATCAACTTTTACATTTGCACTTTCAACAATCTTTTATTGAAGTATCTATAAGCTTTGATATTAGTTGAGTATCCAAGGAAGTTACCTTCATCACATCTAGCATCCAAATTTTCTAGTTCTCATCATCTCTTTTGATATAACATTTTCTTCCAAACACCTTAAAGTACTTAACAGTAGGAATTTTTCCAGTCCACAGTTCATAAGGAGTCTTTGTGTTGTTACCTTTGACTTGAACTCTGTTAAGAATATAAAAATTAGTGTGAATTGCTTCTCTCCAGTATACATCAGGTACATTTTCCTCTTTCATCATGGTCCTTGCAGCCTCTTGAACTATCTGGTTCTTTCTCTCAACAACTACATTCTGTTGAGGAGTTCTATGAGCAAAAAAATGCCTTTTTATACCATGCTCTTCACAAAATGTATTAAACTCACTAGAGGTGAATTCTCCACCTCTGTCAAACCTTCAAAAAATTATTTTCAGGTTCACTTCATTCTCTACCATAGCCTTGAACACCTTGAATCTATCCATATCCTGAGCTTTCTCCCTAAGAAAAGTAACCCATGTCATTCTAGAATAATCATCAATAAGAAGCATAAAATAAATGTCACCATTAAGACTTCCTATTCTTGTGGAACCACAGAGGTATGTATGAATCAATTCCAACATTCTGGTAGATGATTGCTCTTTTCCTTTAAAGTTGCATCTTTTTTTTTCCCAACTAACAACTTTTGCAAACAGTATTGGTAGGCTTTGTGATTTTCGACAGATCCCTAACAACTTCTCTTGAACTAATCTTGATCAAATTGTCAAAGTTTACATGTCCCATCCTTCGGTGCCATAGCCAACTTTCATTAACTTGAGCTACAAAGCACTGACCATCAAAACCCTTAAGCTAATAAATGTTTCCATATGTTCTTCTTCCTACAACTACCACAGTTTCAGACCCTTTTCTGATCTCACAAGTATTATCCTAAAACACAATCTTAAATCCTTTGCTACACATTTTTCCAACACTCAAGAGATTATGCCTTAAGCCCTTAACATAATAGACATCATCAGTACTATGTTTTCCATCAAAACTAATTGTTCCTTTTTGAACAATATTTGCACCAGAATCATCTCCAAACATGACTAATCCTCCATCATACTTTTCAAGTTGAGTAAACTTACTTTTGTCTCTGGTCATGTGATTTGAGCAGCCACTATCAATTACCCAGTAATCTTCATCATGTCTAGCATGAAAGGTAGTAACCAGAGTACCTTCCATCTCTTCCTTCTTGTTTTCCGGATCACATTCCCTTGCACATCTTCCATGGTTAGTAGAGACTCTCTAAGGCTAAAAAGAAGCACTCATCATTATCACCCTCAAAATCACATTCATCATCAGAAATTCCAACATATTCTCTAACATAATACAATTTCTTGAACTTTTTATCCTTTTTGTCTTTATTGTCTCTACTCTTCTTGTGTATGACTCCATTTGGATGTCTTGAAGTATAGTGACTGATATTTCCACAACTGAAAAATTTAAAAGGTAACATACCTTTGTACTTACCAATATCTTTCTTCAACTTCCTTGTAAAATTTACTTCCAACTCCTCTGAACTATCACCATTCAGATCATCTTTTGTCTTTGTAGCTTTGAAGGTTGATTCTGTTTTCTCCTTTCCTTTTCCAAATTTCCTCATTTCAAATGCATTCAAGGTGCCAAATAGTTGTTCTTTAGTGAATTTCTTAGGATCATAAACTTCCTCAATAGTTGAGACCTTATCATTGTAACTTTTCGGCAGTGTCATTAGAATCTTCTCCATTACATTGTCATCTATCAAGGCACCACCTTGATTTTTGACTTCATTTACTACAATGTCAACCCCCTAAAAATAGCTTGCAATGTCTTCACCTTCTTCCATTTTCAAGTTCTCATATCTGTGCTTAGTTGTTAACTTCTTTGATAATTTTACTCTACCATTTCCTTCATAGATATATTTCAACTTTTCCCAAACTTCATAAGCAATTCCCAATGAAATAACTTTTGTCAACTTAGTCTTAGATAAATCACTATAGATTGCATACCTTGCCTTTTCATTTTCTTCATAGGAAGAAATCTCATCTGCAGAAGAAGGACCACTTGTTGGCTTAACATATTTTGTCTCAACAACTTTCCAAGTCTTGTAACCAAGAGAAATCAGGTAACCTCTCATCTGCACTTTCCAAAAACTATAATCAGATCCATCAAACACAGGGATTGTTAATGTGTGCACCATCGGATCTACCTCAAGCGGTTAAGCTCTTCTTCGAGAAACCAAATCTCTAATACCAATTGTTGAAATGCACAAGACAATTGAGAGGGAGGGGGGTGAATCAATTGTCACCAATCACATTCAAAAATCTCAAACAATTATTAACTCTACATCCACTTTAATCTATTATTAAGTATGAGCATGAAGTGCAAATAACATAAATCAATATCAACACAAGGAACACCAAATTTATGTGGAAAACCCAATAAGGGAAAAACCATGGTGAGGATTAACTCACAATATAAGGGTAATTGTAAAACTGATTACAAAGAGGCTCACTACCAAAGGGATCGCTCAAGGTAATCTATCCAAATGGTGGAGGCTGCATACTCTGAGAAAAGATAGAGTAAGCAAGAATGTTACACAAGAGAACACTTTCTCAATGCAAATGTAAGATCCACCACAAACAACTCAGACACATCCTAAGAACCCTTGATTATAGAATGTATACCACCAGCTCTACTACTTCTTTAGGAGCTTACCACATTAAAGCTCCTACCACTTAGTCTGCATTTCACCCTTCTTTTAAACTTGTTGCTAAATCCCTTGTTCTCTTGCATTGCTACCCAGCCCCAAACTGCACTTCACGGCCAAAGAATTCTTCATTTTATACCTAAATTAGGCCTGGTAACTCAACATCTCATGGTGACAAGAATGAGAGCTGACCAAACCACAATTTTAAACAAGATAATTCCAAACAACATCTCACCAATCACATGCTTCCTTAATTGATATCATTCCTTCAAGATGGCGTGGTGAACACGTCAACGCAACCAAGAAAACACCACCGGAACTTAAAGCATTACACTTCTGCAAATAAGATAACATGTGAATCCATATAGTCACATGTCACCATATACTAGGAACAACACATCTTGATCACCTTTCCAGATTCATCCATCAACCTGCAGAATGACCCTTTATGCTATAGAACACCTTCCATTAGTCCATCCAGACTATATAGACACACATAGTAACTCTGAAACTAGTCTTCCAGAGCACCAAACCATGAAAACCTCTGATAGAGCATAGATAACACCATTAAAAACCATCTTCTAGATCCGCAAGACTTGAAACAAACCAGCGGAGGACTGCAAAGCAGAAAAATTTCTCCCAATCCACATACATACAACTTTTCTAGACCAGTTCACACACCAGTGAACACAACTTTCACTCTTCATTAGCCCAAAAGCAATAATCCAGGATATATCACCCAAGGATGTTCTTAAACAACACTTCAAACTGCATGCTAGTTGTATCAACACAAAAATGGAGGCATACTGAGCATGGCCTACATAATTACTAGACACCCCAAAATTTGTCCCTCTTTGGTGCCCCGGCACATACTCTATTTAGGCATCTTGTAAGCACGCTTTGCCCCAGGTACCCATGCCATCATTTATTTAATTAAACTATATCTATAACCGTCTGTTTCAATGCCATTTTGTACGAATTTATATTATTTAATTAATTAACCATTTCTATTCATTCTTTCTAATGTTGAATTAGCAATTTACATGGTCAATTAATGAAATCATAATTCATTGCTACTCAAATAAATCCAAAATCTATTTGAATAATAAATCCTAAAAGATCTTCCCTTTCTTCCAAAACTGGAACTCAGGTGCATCACCACTTATTTAATTAGATAATTCATCAATTATCCTTCTCATCTTTTTCGAGATTTATTTCCTTAAAACAGGAAATGAGATCTTTCCATCTTTTTTGAAATCTTATCTCATCTCGCTGTATTTCCTCTTTTGTCAAAAATCAAATCCTTGTCGAATCTTGTCAAATCTTATCTTCGTCAACGTCATGTCTCTATAAATGCGGTCTCTCACAATCCATTTAGAGGTTGATTCATCTAGCACCCAGACTCTGTCAAAATCAGTCTCCGCCTTTTATTCATTTGGCCCTCTATCGTCATTTGTCATTGTCATTGTCAAGTCGTTATGCTGCAGGAATGAGCACTCAACATTCCTCCATTGTCAACCCTTCAAAATCTCGCATTCTCATGCAGGTGGAGAAGAGCAATGGAGATAAATCAAGTCTAGCTTGGAGATCGGTTTGCTTTGCTTTCTTGTTTTAATTTTCATGCTAGTTTGTACTCTATTGTGCTTGATAGGAATTAATTAGTTTATTGTTTTCATTAAACATTAAATCTGATTTTTACCTTATCTACAATTATGTCTTCACTATTTATTAATTTTCTCAAAAGCAATTGGTAACTCATCATATTAGGACACTTGCAACTCCATAAGGATAGCTCCATGTACTCACAACATCTCAACAGTATCTCAACTATACATGCACAACCTACAATCACTTGTTTCCTTTCTTTGCAACAACTTATACTATGTTGACATCAGTGACAACATCAATGATAACACCACCATACTCATTCATACTTGCAACACCCTGTGCCCCTTGTTTGTGATGTCATGGTCTCTTTTCATAGTGTCCGTATCTTTCTATCTTATTTGCTTGATTAATGATGTTGTAGTACCTATATGTTGTCCATCATGTGTGTGACAACATTACCACGATGACATCTCACTATGTCTCACGGGCCACAACACCATTTTTTCATTCTTTCCTTTCTCTCCTTAGGATACCACATGCCTTATGTTTAGAACACATGTCAACTTTGATTTTCAAAAAATGCATTCACAGCCAACAAATATTTTCTCAAAAATCTTTGCAAACTTTTTCAAAAATTGCATTTTCAACAAGTACCCCTAGTAGAACGTGTTTCCTTCATTATGGGTTCGGAAAGAAAGAACTTGGAGAACTTTCCTCCAAGAAGGGAGCAACTTTTCGTGGGAGAAGCCTTGACCTTCCCCTCATGAGGGGGAATTTTCTTCCTTTCAAATTCCTTGATGAAGTGAACATATTTTGAAAGGATTCCTTGATGTTGAATCGATTTGTGAAAATAATTCTTGTACTTTCAAATGGCGTGTCCCTAGAGTGGACCCCTCTACTTTTGAAGGGTTCCTGAGGGATCCTTTTGAAAGCTCTTCCTTCAATTTCTTGATTTTTTGCTTGTTTGCTTGCATGGCTGCTCTTTGTTTTCTAACAGTGTTTATCTACAAATTAACATGTTTTTTTGTATGTGTGCCTATGAAGCTGCTTTCCAATCCAACTCTATAGAGTCCCCTTACATCGGGCTTCCTTCAGGAGAGAGTATTTGGGGGGCGCCTTCTTTGTAGGTCTGAGGACCTATGAAGTGCTTGCATATTGCGGGATTTATCCATCATTGGTCTATGGGCATTCATTGTACTTTGTTCAACTTCATAGTTCCATGGAGCTACAAAGTCCCTTTGTTCGAACCTCCTTAGGAGAGAGTACCTATGTGGTACCTATGTGTTGTCCATCGTGTGTGTGACAACATTACCACGATGACATCTCACTATGTCCTGCGGGCCACAACACCATTTTTTCATTCTTGCCTTTCTCTCCTTAGGATCCCATGTGCCTTATGTTTGGAACACATGTCAACTTTGATTTTCAAAAAATGCATTCATAGCCAACAAATCTTTTCTCAAAATTTTTTGCAAACTTTTTCAAAAATTGCATTTTCAACAAGTACCCCTAGCGGAACGTGTTTCCTTCATCATGGGTTCGCAAAGAAAGAACTTGGAGAACTTTCCTACAAGAAGGGAGCAACTTTTCCTGTGGGAGAAGCCTTGACCTTCCCCTCACAAGGGGGAATCTTCTTCCTTTCAAATTCCTTGATGAAGTGAACATATTTCGAAAGGATTCCTTGATGTTGAATCGATTTGTGAAAATAATTCTTGTACTTTCAAATAGCGCATCCCTAGAGTGGACCCCTCTTCTTTTGAAGGGTTCCCGAGGGACCCCTTTGAAAGCTCTTCCTTCAATTTCTTGATTCTCTGCTTGTTTTCTTGCATGGCTGCTCTTTGTTTTCTAACATGGTTTATCTACAAATTAACATGTTACTTTTTATGTGTGCCTATGAAGTTGCTTTCCAATCCAACTCTACAGAGTCCCCTTACATCGGCCTTCCTTCAAGAGAGAGTACTTGGGGGAACCTTCTTTGTAGGTCTGAGGGCCTATGAAGCGCTTGCATATTGCAGGATTTATCCATCATTGGTTTATGGTCCTTCATTGTACTTTGTTCAACTTCGTAGTTCCATGGAGCTATAGATTCCCTTTGTTCGAACCTCCTTAAGAGAGAGTACCTATGGAGTTATTTTCTTGCCCTACGCTTTCGAGTTCGCTAGATCGTGGTCTGCTTCCTTGATGGTTTAGGTATACATTTCTAACTCTTTGATTTACTTTATTGAACACTCATTAATACTCATGCTCGCTAAAGTGGGGGAAAAATGTATAGGAATGAATTTACACCCCTTGTGTAAATTCCCCTTTTGCATCCTCTCACCTTAGAAAATTAAATTTGAAGGCAAAATTCCAGATCATCCACCTGTCTTCCATCCACTTGGTGTTTGTCCTATGTGTTAGTGGGGGAATATTTGTTGGGGATGTGAGTGTTGCACGTGGACATCTGCATGACGTGTTGCCATCCCTGACAAATTCTTGCCTCTAGATTCCATAGGGATGTTATGTTCTCCATTGGGCATGAAGCGTAATGCCTCTATGTCGACCAACCGACCTGAAAATGACTCTTTCCCTCCTATTTTGATCTTCAAATGTATCAATTTCACATTCATTCCTTCTTCCATGATCTTCACAATTCTAGCAATTTTCACAACTTCATTGAGCATTGTAGTAGCTTGTTACTTCATCAATTTCATCTTTGTACGTGTTTCTCTACCATAGAAGTTGTGAGTTTGGACTCTTGTGAGACCTCCCTTCATCACTGTTGTGGTCATGTCGACTTTTCCAAGCTCCTTGTCTTGCATTCTCCCTTCATTGGCCTTGAGATCCTTTGGGTGGAGGTTGTATTGCTTCACTTCCCTTTTTGTTGTGGTTTGATAGAGTAGCATTATATCTTTTGTAGTGTTCAATACTATCCTTTCTATTTCCTTTATTTCATTTTCTACTTAGTGGATTTTTTGGCTATCGGTGGAGGTGGAAACATCAAAGAGGGGGTTTGAATGAGGAAAACCCCTATACAACCCAACATTTTTCCCTCTTTTGCTTATGTGTAGGTGAACATGTGCATGGAGCTCACTAGTGAACTAGAGCTTTAGTGAGTTGATATTCATCGCCATTATTTTCATCTATCTTCTTTATCATTTACATAGCTATTTATCGTATTTTATTATTTTGTTTATTTCATTAAAATTAGTCAACTAGATCGTTAGTAGGTTTCTTTTCTTTTTGTACTATATTTCACATTTTCTGGCCGTATGGACACCAGCGTGCCAAAGAGACGCTAGCACACCACGTTGTCATCCCAGACCCGTGCTTCCATCCTTGGAAAAAGAGTTATCTGAGGTACAGTTTGGACTCCAAAAACTAGCTCATCTAGCCTGATTTAGACTTTAAGATTTGTAGAGTGACATAAGCACTTGAGAGTGCTCTTCATTCTCAATTTTTCTCATAAATACCCATTAGCTTGAGGTGAGATAGGGCAGCCCTCTACTCTTGGATCTCTATGACCTAGAGCCTTGGTGTGTGTTAGTTAACAAATTTTTCCTTCAAAAATGAATGAAAGAAAATGACTCAGAATGCCCAACAAGAAGAAAAAATAGTACTAACAGTTGAGTCGCTCGCAATAGTATTTGCAAGTGCTCTCTGCTTATTTTACAAGGCATAGCTACCTTTGAAAGATGTGCAATGAATGGAAAATACCGGGGTATGCTTTTGACTAGAAAGCAGGAAAGGAATACTAACATTTACCCATAACCATGAAAGTAAATGTGATGAATTGATTCAGAATGAAGTGAATGCAACAAATGATACAAAGCCAATTTATTCCACACCCACAATGAGAAACCAGAAAAGAATGAGCAGTAAATTTTTCCTTCAATAGATGAATTATTCTGCATTCAAAGTTCTAGAAATAATTGCACATATAGTTTGATATAGCATAATCAATATTGAAAAGAAATTGCAAGAGCCAAAAGTCTATTGACAATCAAAAGAAACATTTGAAAATGCAAAGATTTGAAAACACTTTCTTTATTTCTCCAATATCAAAATGTGAGCACAAAGGCCCAATACCCTATACAACCAACTGTATTGAAAGAAAAACCTAAGACTGCCCTTACTTCCCCTATTTTTGAGAATAGCCAAAAAGATGCCTCAACAAGAAACTTGGAGGCCTATATATACATGCACTCCAAAACTATTGCATTACAAAAGTAACGGTCTTGAAAATGACCGGTGACAAGGATTGAGAAATTCCAACCATTTTTTTAGAAAAGACATTATTATTCTCTGTCACAAAAAGATTCCATGCATCTCACTAAAGCGTTGGAGGTGCCAGAACTCTATACAACTCCAATTGCATTTCCATAACTAAATTGTTGAATTCAGCGCATTCTTCTTCATGTTCTAAAACAAGGATCACCCTATTATAGTTGACATATCTAGTTTTCTCCTTCTAGGCCAACAAACACAACTGAGAGATGATATCGAATTGATCCTCCTCTGGACAAATCAAATCAGGTTGCAAAATAGGAACCAGTTCATCTTCCCATTCCTCGACCTCACCAGGAAGTACGATTCTAAGAAAACTTTGGAATCAAAAAATGTGCTACCACCTTCCCTTGCATGCAGGATTATTTAACTTTGGTGGCGTAAGTGGTCATTTATTTGTGAAGAAAAACATGTCAAACCATTTCACCAACTTTCATATTAAAGAGCTATCTTTTCAAAATATTTTTAAAGATTACGTTAAATTTTCTGTTGAGGTCTCAAGACATTTGAGAAGACATTCCTTAAAAGCACTGTACAATTCATTAAATGCATTGACACCTTGGAAATGATATATCCCGATGAGGTTGCCCTGTCGCTATGAGCCAAAACTTTGTAACCATGGGTTGAAAGTTCTAGATTTTTATGAATTTCTGATATCCCGACAACATAAAGCATCACCTCCGAAGATTGTAAGAAGATTGGGTGATTTTGATATTTTGAAATCTAGCGACTCATTTAAGGAACTTGACAGGGCCGCAATAGTTATAGGATTTGTCAAAGCTGCAACTTAGACATAAATGCATAAGTTTAAAGATTACCATGAAAGGAGAAGCTTATAAAACAAATGACTTGGAATAAAATTTCAGGGGGTAACATTGGCTCTGATTGGGGATTGTATTTTCACAGAAAATGCAGAGAACTCCAAAATCTTGGGGTAGACCAATCCAAGTCCATTGGGTACGGAGTCAGAACAAAGACATGAAGATAGGGGACTGCATGTAGAGGGGTGGAGGGGAAACGAGTACAAACCAAAATAGAAACCAAAAAAACAACAAAAGAGGAAAGAACTGTTAGAATCCAAGATCACCTGCATGCAAGATGGATACCTGTCACATGCAAAAGATATGAAGAACCAAAAACAATGTTCTCTGAACCTCAAAGTGTAAAATGCATTAAGAGAATCGATTATTACAAAGTGATCAATCATATGAAGGAGATCAAGAAACCCTAAACCTAAATGAGAAACCCTAAAATGATTAACCTCCTAGTTCACTTAATAATAGAAGGTACTTAATTAATTAATGTAGCAGTGTAATTATTATTAAAGCATAACACTTATTACCTACACCCCCCAAGATAACTTAGGGAAGAAACTAAAACACTAGAATAAGATGCATAAGCAAAGATGGGTCCCGACAACTAGGCCTGATCAGGTACCCATTTACAAATGCAATATGAGGTAGAGAAGGAAAAACCCAGTGGGACAAAACCCCCCTACAATGTGATGTCATGCTGCAAAGAAGCACTAGAAGAACTCTGTAGAGAAACACTGGAACCGCAATCTGACAAGCAAGGAAAGATATCTCTGTCTACAACTGAAACCAAAATTGGAATCAAAATAATGTGACAGCAGACCCGATGCCACGGAACACTCGAAAACTCCAAACGGGAACAACCCTGGAATCTATGAAGCAACAAGAAATTATTGAATGATGTATTACTGAAAACGAAGTGCAAAGATGCAAGATGCACTCTCCCAACTGCCAAAACATCCAAGTAATCGCCAAACAACCCATCGGGCCAAATCTGGACTAGCTGATAAACCTGGGACAGATACAGAAAAAGTGCATGGAAAGCAACATAGAGCTCCTTAACACCTTTCCAATGCCGCAAACGAGGAGAAAATCGGACATCGTGGCAAAAAGTTATGAGCTCGGAAGTCCAAAAATAACATCTGACTTCAAACAGCAATAAATATAGGAAAACAGTAAAATACTGAAAAATAAATAGCACTACTAGAAAATGCTCAGAACCAGCTTTCCGGCGATATCTCGTTTGCCCAATTTTGATACCGTATGCCCAAGTTATGGCCAAAAGAAAACAACTGCTCTTTTAGGAAAAACTAGGGTTAGGAGGGGCATAGAGGGGCCGGCCGTACGGATGACGTCATCATGACGTCATGCTGACGTAAGCAAAAGCCGAGCATAAATTTGACCGGCTGGGCGTTGAGCGGAGGGCCCCGGTCGTCCATATGACCGGGCGGAGCCGAAAGGAGCCGCAGGGGCTATGCGCAGGTGGAAGCGGGTTGGCGGCGCCGCTCGGCTGAGCGGCCGGCGGGTGGCCGCTCAGCGGCGGATGCCTTTTGAACTGGAGGCGCCGGCGGCGGGCGTAGAAATTGATGTTTTTTTAAATTTTTTTTGAAAAACGTGCCTCGATCTACGTGCTGGGGAGGCCGTATGGCCCCTCAGACAATTTTTTTTTCCTTCTCGACCAACTTGCACCAAAATAGACAAATTTTATATGAAAATGGGGGTTTTTGGGCGTTGTGGACTCAATGGCAAGGTTCATTTTGTCCCACAATGCCCAGAAAATTAGGCTACCCCCAGATTCAATCAAAAAATTGCCTGTGGAAAACCTTGCACTTGAAACTCACTGAAAGGCCATATCTTCAGATCACTTAACAAGCACTGCAGGGCTCCTAATACCATGTTAGAATCCGATCACCCCATGCAAGATGGATACCTGTCACATGCAAAGATATGAAGAACCAAAACAATGTTCTATAAACCTCAAAGTGTAAAATGCATTAAGAGAATCAATTATTACAAAGTGATCAATCCTTATGAAGGAGATCAAGAAACCCTAAAAGGAAAACCCTAAATGAAACCCTAGTGTGCACACTTAATAATTAATAATTAATTAATTAATGTGCCTAAGTTTAGCTTAAGTAATAAAGAGGAATAAGTGACTTAATTAATTAATCAATGTGATGTAATTAATTAAGCATAATAACTTATTACTCTAACAAGAACAACCTAAGACCCCTATATGCACCCAGACTAGGTGCAAAAACACCAATTTCTTAAGAAACTATGCAAAGCAATTTGCAGGTTCAGAAAAATAGGTGCCCGAGCAAAAGAAATGACTATGCCAATGGGGTGTCATTTTGAAACCTAGCGACTCGGTTAAGGAACTTGATAGGACCGTGATAGTTATAGGATTTTTCAAAGCCGTGACTTAGAAATAAATGCACAATTTTAAATATTATCATGAAAGGAGAAGCTTATAAAACAAATGACTTGGAATAAAATTTTAGGGGGTAACAGTGTGGTTGGTCCCCCTACCTTACACTTTGCAATCCCTATTGAGTTTAAAGCTCCAAAAGTTGCAGGACTATTCTTCAAAGAGGTTTTCAGGTTGCATGGCCTACCCAAACACATTGTAAGTGATAGAGACAGTTGGTTTCTCAATGATTTTAGGAAATATTTATTTTAATTGACTGATACTAAGCTCACTCCTAGCACTAGCTATCATCCACAAATTGATGGAAAAACTAAAGTTGTGAATAAATGGGTAGACAGATACTTGTGGAACTATGTCTCAGGTAAGTAATCAACATGGATCAAGTGGCTTCATTTGGGAGAGTACTGCTACAACAACACTCACCACATGTCAATTTGTATTCTACTTTCAAGGAAATTTATGGGTATGAAGCTATGTTATTCATAAATTTGGTTCTTATTGATAGTAGAGTTCTGATAGCCAATGGCATGATCAATTAGAGCCAAGAGGTATTAAGGAGACTTAAAGAACATCTACAACAAGCTCAAAACCAACAAAAGATATATGTAGACAAGAAACAGACTAGAAGATCATTCAAAGTAGGGGATATTGTCCTCATCAGACTACAACCTTATAGAAAATATTCCCTCAAAAAAGTGGAGCAAAAAAATTCAAACCAACGTTTTATGGGTCATACAGGGTGATCTGGAGGGTTGGAGAAGTTGCTATGGGGTTGAGCTTCTGAATGGAAAAAAAATTGATGTGTTCTATGTGTCCTATCTGAAGAAAGTTTTTGGATTGCACATATCTCCAACAACTAAGTTACCACCATTTAATGATGAGGGGAAGCTCACTCTCATTTTGGAAGTAGTGATTGACATCTAAATCAAGAAGCTAAGGAATAGGAGCATAATTGAATACCTTGTTCGGTGGAGGAATTTTCCAATTGAAGATGCCACATGGGAAGGTCCTACAATTCTTGAGCATCGAAGTTTGAATTGCTTGAGGACAAGCAATTTTGAGAGGGGAGTACTTGTCATGTCCCCTTTTTTGGATAGGAAGTTATAGAGTGATACCTAGTCATCCTACCACATTTCACAATAGAGGAGTTTAGGCACATGTGGTTTGGAACATAATATCTTTAGTCTCAAGTGCACCTCATATCTAAAATTTAGGAAAAGAGGATCCATATCCAGAGAGTTATCATTGTCATAAGATTGCTCTATATTGTAGTCCAACTTCACCCCACCTAGCTTGATCGGGATATCATACTGCATCTTACCGCAAAAGGAAATTTTAGGCTATGGTTCATAAAACACAATCTATAGAGCTATATCTACCACATATTTAGAGATCTAGAAGGATAAAGCAATTCCTAGTGAGAACTCATTGTCAGAATATTCCTGCACCAGATTCCCAACAGTAAACTTCATAGGTGAATGGCATGAGTTTTCTCTAGAGCATGAAATGATAATCATGGAGTAGGAGGATAAGGGAGGAGATCCAAGGAGTGTGTGGATAGGTCCACAACAAGATATGTTGGTCCTAAGTGGGAATTTCCTTCAAGTCTTAAGGTTGACCTAATTGTAGCATGTAGATATTTGAATTCTAGTATTTGGCACCACTTTCGCTCAAGCTGACCTATTCCTTGAGGGAATTAGTAGCATATATGTATAGGTAGCTAAATTTTATACTACACATCTAATTATTATGTTCCCTCTTTTTATACAATTTGAACATTATGTTCTAAACCCTTATGTGGATGAAAACCCATAGGATTTTTAGTCATTGGACGAAACCCCAATGATTACCTAGAATAGAGAATGAAACCCCTTTGGTTCTTGAGAAATTCCTCACCTCAGAGATTGCATTGTAGTTCAAAGAATCTTTGTAAGAAGTTGTTATTGATTTGAATATATTTGCATCACCTAGTTGATATAATTGGCTTATAAATCTATTATTTCAAGTGTTTATGTTTCGTATATTGCTGTTCATTGAATTTCAATTTACAAATAAGCATTTTGTGTTAATTATATGTTTGGGACATTACACATGTAGATGTTTTCCATTTTTTGTTGCAAATTTTGGTTATGAAGAGCTAGATTGTTAGGATTTTTTGGATTGTAAGCGAGTGCAAGATGTGGCGATTGCTGACCTTGGAGGTAATTTAATGGTGATGGATTTTCATAACCATATGAGGGGGTTTGCAGATTAGTATTTGGTGTATTATTGTAAATATTGTTGGTATTGTGGAGAGGTGTTATGTTGTGGATGTGTGTAACTAGGGGGATTGGTATATTACTATGACGTGATGGTGTTTTGAGTAGAGTAGGTATTTTGATTATGGAGGTGCATGTTGTAATTCAGATTAAAGTTGAGATCTTGTGGAGGTTGTGTCATGGAATTGGTGATGTATTGAGTAGGTGGTATGTTTGATGTGTTTACATGCATGATTTTTATTGGATGGGAAATGTTAGGATTGTTAGGTGGAAGTTTATGTGGTGGTGTTTGTGAAGGATGAGATGGGTGTGTATGTGGATTATTTGTTGATGTGGAGGAAATATACTGACTATATGTAGGTTTGGTGATGTGTGTGGAGAATGTAGGACCCTAAGTATGGATGGGTGGTACTATTACCTATTTTGAATTTTTGGGGATGGTGATTTATGGATTGGTTGTACTAATTTATGAAGAATTAGTAGATGGATTGTTAGGAGACTAAATAGTGAGTTTGGTGTTTGGTTGCAATGAAGGTGGTATGTTGTTATCAAAAATAGTTTCCCCTAAGGTCAGGGATGGAGTGTCATTAGTGACATTATGGAAATGTCTTATATCAAAAGTGGAGGGTAATATATCCCCTTGTTGGCAAAACATCAAAAAATATCAATTTGGGTTGGCTGCTAGAATTGTTTCAATTAGTTTTATTATGTGAGTGTCTTGTTCGACCTCAACCACCTCTCTAGGTGTTATGCATCATGCAAACTTGTCTATGTTTGGACTTATTTTAGGACTTAGTGGGGGTAGTGCTTTGACACCTCTTGGTTCATATGTGTTTGGGTTTTCACTATTATTTTCCTAGAATGGATCCATGAATATATTCATCATGTTTGTATTGGAATTTTGCATTTTATTTTTGACTTGGAATCTTGTTTGTACTAGCATAAAAGAGATACTACGACCTCTTGATTTTGGATGAGATATGTGGATGAATATTTTTTTTTCAAATTGTATTTGGAAAGAGGCGCACTAAGTAGGCATTTGAACCAAATTTTTTGTGTGGATGCTTGATAAATGGATGTAGGATATAAAACCTAAATGAGATAATAGTCAACTAGATCTCATTTTTTATTTGGTTTTGATGATAATCCTTTCTTGTCCTAGACTACTAAGTCCAAGTGAAGGAAGATGATAGGGAACTTATAAACTTAGGAGTAGACTGATGACCACTAAGAAACCTTTTTCATAGATATTGATACTAATTTAACTAGTTACTTGAGAATGATAGCTTTCCAAGTAAACGGTTAAACTAGGGGATATTGATAAGAGATCTAGAAGACAATTTCTAATTTTGGTTTGATAATGGGATGAGTTGTTTTCACTATTGTGGATGAGGTTGTTGCTTGGTTAAAAATAACAAAATGTGTTTCTAAGAAGACCCCCGATGAAAGGATGATGTGGGATGTTTAAATTTTTTAGGAGGATTGGTTGTGCATGTAGGTCTATCTGATATAAGTCTTTGATCCTATACTAATTGTGTATTGGAAATTTTTGAAACTAAGTTTTTTGATTGTTCTTGAAATTCTGACTAATAGTCAAGCACATTATTTTGCAAACACATTGATTCATAGTCAAAAGCGTTGTATTACCACAAACAAAAGTGTTGAGATTTTGTAAACATGTAGGTTTATGGATAAAAGAATCATTTTTTGATAGAAAAACACATCACTGTAATCATGTTTAGATTTTGACAGGGAACTGCTCTGTGACAAACATGCCAAGTTGCACAAATGTGTTGATTTATAGACAAACATGTCAAGATGAAAACTCATATGCATTGATATGGAAATAGATACAAACAAAAGTGGTGAAAGATGACATTCAAACATGTCGATTTGACGTAGAGATAGAACTTGAAATTTTTGGACCTAAAACAACATAGGGTTTGATATTTTTGATTGTTTAAAGATTGATTTTATGCTTAACTGATCTATAAAGTAATAAAAGAAACAAAGAACAATATATATGATTAACTCTCAATATTTTTTGGATAAAATTAACATTCCTTCTTCAAAAATATCACACTAATTGGTGTCACGGGTAGTTTAACAATGAATACCCACCATAGATACACAACCTTGATTAGTGATAGATTGGGTTTATTAATTTACAGTAGGCCCACTATGTCGAAGCTATACCATCCAATGAATGGGTGACTAGAGTATATGAAGGTTACGTACGACCTTCGTACCTCTCACTTTAAAAAGGAAAAAATCCTAATCAAGGAATATTAGTGACCTCAACAAGGAATAGTACATGATGAGTAACTTCATGCATGATATTGTATGTTGTACCACTATAAATTGATGACCAAAAGGTCTTAAAATCCACTAGTTAACAAGGTTTGTAATAGATAAATTAGTGAATAGTGGACCTTTTTGGGGATGCCTGAGTCGAGAGGGGTATCCTCTCTTCTCTTCACCTATACAACTCTCAGTGGACTGAGGATCTTCATGCTTGGTTAATAGGACACTGGTCACACCTTAGGGTACAAATTTCATTCTCCCCTATTTTTATATCATGCTTGAATGCACAATTAAGATCGAACCTTGAGGTGATAAAATCCCCAGGTAGGTATCCTAATTGAAATAAATGGAAATGGTGTTGTTTTTGATCTCCAAGATCATTCTTAGGAGTCGTGAGGGGAGAGCATACACAGATAGCCACACCTCAGTTGACAAACATGTTACAAGTTAATAGTGCTTTTTATTTCCAAGATCACATGAGGCATAAGGAAAGAGAATGCACAACTACTAACCTACCAAAAATGAAATAGAATTCATTTTAAGGTACCTAAAATCAAATGTAAGTTCAATTTTATTTGAATTCAAATGTAGTTTATCTTTTTTAGTTTTAAAAACACAAATCAAAAGAAAACATGCAAAAACCCATTGTTAGTAGTTTGTGAAGTAATATTTTCCCAGCATATTCCACACATTTTATAGATGTTAGAAAACTCAAGAGAACAAGTACACATTAGGATTAGTTAAACTAGAAATCTCTAAAATTGATTTAAAAACTTGACAGAACAAAAGCGTTGATATTTACTAATCAGAAGCGTCAAGTTTTCACAAATGTGTCACTATAACTGGTTTCAAAAGCATCAAGTTCCTGCAAAAGCTTCACATTGTAACCTAAAAATTTCAGTGAACAAAAGCATTGTAGAATCTTCAAAATCATTTATATCTGTTAAAAGCATCGAAAACCTACAAAAGTGTCACTTTAATCATGCAAATATGTCATAGGATCTTGTAGATGTAAAAAATCATGTTTTTAAAGCATTGAATGTCATCCTACTCAAAATAGGGGATATTATATGATGTAGAGCATCATAACCAAACTCCTTAACACCATCATTTCTTCAAGGGATTTCAATCCCAAATAGAATCAGGAGAAGATCAAATATACAAACTTCAATATTTCATTTAACTTTCCCCAAATTCAAGTACAACTGAATCAATTTCATAACATCATTAGAAATACCACAACTTCCACTATTGTCACCCACTTTAACTTGATTTAATCAAGGAAAAAGACCACACCCATTCATCAAGTTTCCACTTGTTAAAATAAGGCAATAAAACTTAACCAAACTTGCAAACTTGTATAAAGCTCCTAATAGTCCTTCAAGTCACCATAAAAATCATCATTGTAAGGGAAACAAATCAAAATCTCACCTACATAATGTTGTTCTATCAGTCCTTTCACCTTTTTGCAATCACAAGACCACTTTGCACACAAGGCTTCCATATCAAATACACAAAGTTTCTTCCCTAACTTCCACCATACCTTCAATCCATTGTAATCCACATCAAATCACTAAAACAAACAGAAACATGTTCTCATACCACTGTTATAGCAAAGTTCATGATTCCTGCAGTTAAAAAATCTTCTTGTTCTTTGAATACTCCTTGCTCCAATCCCTCAAACCCTGCAAACCTACCTCCTACACTCTGTCTAAACATAGAAACAACTTGTCACATCATCAAAAGACAATATTCTACCATTTGCAACCATTCTTTACACAGTGTTATTAGATTTCTTCTCTTTTATGAAATCAAAGCAATTTATGACAACTAAAACTCCAAACCCTAAAGTGGGTAGAACTCACACCCAAATGCAAATACCAAGAAAAAAATGCATGTTTGGAGACCTTTTAATGTCCACAACCACATGACAAGAGCTTCCAATGATTTTCTTTGAAGAATCTAACAAAAATCGGACTGTACGCTGTCAAGGGCTACTAAATTAGACCATTTTAACAAAGTAAATTGTCTTCAAACTCCACCAAAAAATCACACACCTTAAAACAGTGATATAATAGGTGTAAAAACTCACAAATAATCAAGTTTCAAGGTGGGAAACACCCAACAATACAATTAAATAGTAAACCCTTGTTTATAGAATTCTAAGGCATAAACAAGTGAGGGTTTATTAAATATACCACCCACAACCTCCAAGACATCTGCCACTACTTCATTCTCATTTTTTTATGTCTGAAAATGCTCAAGAAACCTTCCCCAAGCCTGTACAACAAATATATCAGCCAACCCTTGATTGTAGCAAACTCTTTTGCCTGGAAAACTCTGTTTTCTTTCCTTGGAGCAACAACCAATCTCAAGATTCTTGCATTCTTGGTCATCCCTACACAAGTAAACTCTACCAAAACAATAAAAATCCTAAACTAACCCTACTCCACCAGTCTACAAGCCTAATTCGGTGGAGTAGGCCTCATTCTTTTGTTAGATTCTCAAAACGAGGTTAAGCGTTTTAATCAAAACTCAAAAATTTTACTTTTAAGACAGTTGGAATCCTTTCCAAACTACCCTAATGGATTTTTGACACCAAACACTAATGAAAGAATGTATATTTATGGCCTCTAGATTACTATTAGTATGTTCAAAGATTTGAATAAAGAGAAAAACTCAGAAATTTGAAAAGAACAAAGATTTTATTTCAAAAAATTATTCAAGAATACAATGATATCTCTTTCCTAGCCATATACATGCTTTTTATAACTTTTCCCTCTTAGCAACTGACTTTCCCAACTTCCTTCATCGGTTCAAACTCCTTAACTACCCCTTTAACCTTTAACATCCTGATTTATGCTCTCTTTTTGCATAATTACATCTTGACAACTTTCCCACCTTTTTGACAATATTTTGAAAATTTGATTATGTGACCACCCAATGACTTAACATGACATTAAATACATTCGAATTAGGCTTTACATAGCCTTGAAACTTCATTTTAGACTTGAACACACAAATTTAACAATCTACCATTTTGAAGGCATTACATGCTCTAGGTGCTCCTACACCATTATATATGAAAATGCATCCCTTTGTCCTTCCAAATTCAACCATGATGTTTGTTTCCCCTCAAAAACCTCCTAAAGTGTGATTTGAAAAGCCTCTTAAAATTACCTATAACCTAAAAGATAGAAAACACTATAAACTTGTAAACAACAAGGTTAAATTTATGAAATGTCAAATTAGGGATGTGGGGTCCCACCGAGTGTGCTAGAATGTATGACCATAAGGAAATCAATTGTGCAATAATGAAGCAATAATCAAAGAAAAATATAATTAAATAGTCATAATGAAACAATAAGATAAATTGAATTAAACAAATGATACAATCATTGAAACATAATTAAATTTCACCTTAGTACAACTCCATTACTCCTCTATTTCACCTTGGGAGAAATGGTATGATAATATTTTCTCTCAGTTTGTATTTAGCACAATTAGCACAAAAGTACCTGCAAAAAACAAGTATAGTTTCCTTGTGTGATTTGAGATGAAAATGAATGATAGGATGGTTACATTTATAGATATTCGATGATATCGATCAATGGTTGGGATCATATTAGAGATTGAAAAGATCAATGGTTGAGAATTGATGAGAGAAATTGATTGTTTATTAATCGGCTGCATGATTTCAGATAACTAGTTGCATGATTCAGTTAAGAGAATTGATTGCAGTGTTAACTCAGACTGATAGTTAGTGAACATAATTGATTTCTTAGAGGACTCAAAGTGAATGAGAGTGAAGTGGATTTGATTGAGGAGTTGACAAATTAGATTGATTAGTGGACTGAGAGTAAGTCTTAGTCAACAACTGAAGCAAAATTTGCATGAGTATTTAATAATTAAATAAATCTAATTATTATTTACATGTGCAAGGTTGAATTTAATAAATAATATAAATGATTTTATTTGTTTTGAAAGAAGATAATGTTGAGAGATAAATGAATTAATTAAATAAATAAAACAATTATTTAATTTAGGAAGTGGTCAAATGGATAATTAATTAAATAACAATGAATTATTTAATTAAACTTAAGAATAGAAGAATAATTAGACAATTGTTTAAATCACATTAATTATTTAATTAATACAGAAGAATAGAGAAATTATTAATAAATTAATTAAATAACCTTAATTATTTAGTTAATGTAGAGGAATGGATAATATAAATTTAATCAAATAATATGAAATTGTTTAATTATCAGGATGAAGTGAAAATGATCATTAATTTAATCATTTAGTTAGAATTAGGTGTCTACAATCCCATAATAATGAGTCCCACTTTTTGGCCAAGATGGACATTGATATCAATTTTTTTAACTAAATATTCACTTTCTGAGACCTATAGTAGGTAAATCGTTAAGAATTTGAAGATGATGCAAACTAGTGATTTGTGGTGATTTGTATGTAGATTTTAAATAGATTTTTTATATTTTATTTTTTGAAATGAATCGTGCATAGGTGAAATTAAAAAGTTGTGTCACATTTTTGGCCAACTTATCAGCACAATATTTTGTTCATATCCCCTCCTTTTCCCCGGCAGATAAGGTGGTGTGGAAGTTTTCTTCAAGTGGAAAAATTTATATTTTGTCAGCTTTCTCTAACCAATGAGCTTTTATTGGCCTTGTTCCTTTTTGGGTGTCTCTTTGGTTCCCCAAACTAATTCCTAAAGTGATTTTTTTTTGGTTATTTTTCCAAAACAAAGTCCTTACTATTGATAACCTTTTGAAAAGGGGTTTTATGATGCCTAACAAATTTTTTCTTCGTGAAGAGGCTACGAAGGAATTGTTCCATCTTTTTGTTGGTTGCAGGTATGTGGGGGATGTTTGGGACCATGTGAGCTCTCTCTCTGGAACTTGTGTTGGGTCTTCTCATCTTTTATTGGGGATCTATGGTCTCAATGTTTGGGTCCATCTTCCAATCCTGCTCTAGACTTACTTTGGTATCTTACTCTCCCTCATGTGGCATGGGGAATTTGGTTGGAAAGAAATAATAATTTTTTTAAGGATGCTTCCCTTCCCCCAATCAGGCTATCTTATAAGATTTGTGCTGCCATCAAAGAAAATTTTCTTTCTGAGGTGTCCTTTTAGAATGGGCCTAAAATTGTTGTTGCTCTTTGTAACTCTCTTGTTTCCCAGAATTGGAACCTCCCCTGTGAAATTTCTCTTTCTTTGAATAAAGGAAAGGCTTCTAGAAAGGATGTTGTTTGGAAAGATCCTCATATTGGTTGGGTGAAATTCAATTTTGACAAAGCTACAAAAGGTAATTTGGGACCTACTAGTTGTGGGGGAGTGTTGCATGACTCTAATGGTAGGTTTGTTTTTGCGGTGGCACTCCCTTTGGGATCCCAAAAAAACCAGTTTGCGGAAGCATTAGCTACCTATTGTAGTCTGAACATGGCTCAATATAAAGGCTTCATTAAGGTGTGGATTGAGGGTGATTCCTTAAATGTTATAAATTACATTAAAAAGACTACCCCTCCATCTTGGTCTATACAACCTATTATTCTTGATGCTTTGGCTACTGTGAATTCCTTCAAGAGCAATGCTTCATATCTCACATTTATCATGAGAGTAATTTTCTTGTGGATAATTTTTACAAATTATGGGGTTCATGAGTATAAAGTATGGGATAGGATTGACCCCTCCCCATCAACATCTAGTCTAGTGTTAATCATAATATGCAAGATGTTTAGGGAAGGGGTTCCTTTCATGATTATTTTAAATCGCATGTTGATTCTTGTTACCAATTTTTTCCTCAGCTCAATTGGAGGAGCTGGCTGAATGTTATCACATCATAAGGTGGAATTACATTTAAGTTCAAATGCTGATTCACAGTTTTTATCATTATTCCTTGAGTAATAGTTATGCTTTTAAAGAGGAGGTAGAGTTTTCAAAGTGCCATTCAGATGTTGCAGAATTAAAAGAAATATAGAATTGATAACATGAGAAAAATAGCATTTGAAATGCTTTCATTTATTTCATGAAAACTTATTTTTTACAAGGCTTCTTTTGTTTTCGACAATCAGAATGATATTACAACATTGCATGAGAATGCATTTTATTTTCAATTGAAAAGCAAGAATTGAAATCAAAGATCCACACAAGCCGTGGATATAACTGTTACAACACATTACTAATAGCACATTACACTACAAGAGATGCAAAAAGGAAAACACATAAGTGATGACATAATCATCATTGCCTGATTATCGACGTTTGATGTTGAATGGTGCACCTTGTCTTCTCGAGCTCCGTCGACCTATAAGAGGAAAGGAGGGGTGTCAATGGCTCTGATTATGATGTAACTTATATGGAGCACCCACAATAGTACAACCTACTATTAACTATGCATTGACACAATCAATCAAGTGCAGTACGAAAGAAATGAGCTGAAGGAGAGATAACAATATCATGATCATCATATTTTGTTTTTATGCTAACATTGTTTGCTTCCTTGTGTAGGTATAGGTAAAATCACGAAGCTGAACATTATTAGAAGACCAAGCATGTGGAGAAAAATGGGCTCCCATAAGGGTAGAGCTTGGCATGCTACCCTATTCGTTAAATGGGATGATTTTAAGATACATCATCATGTTCGTGAAGTGGAATAAAATACAACTGAAGGAGTAAAAACAGATTTATTCATCGAGTTACCAAACCAACTATACATTCATAACGATCATGTTTGTTTTCTGAAGGCTATAGGTGAACAATGAGTCTAGTTCACTAAATGAATTATGCTGGGTACATTTACATCAGATATTGCTGAATAGTTTCTTATTCTGTTTCACTTGCTAATCATAATCATATATGTCATGCAAGTTCAGTTCATCAATTCATTCTATTCACAGTCAAGGATAGTGAGCAGGCATACATTATGCCTTAATGGTTTGATTTAATTTTCATCATGAGAGAGATCAGTTCTGAAAGCAGTTTGATAAGTGGAACATAAAAATGCATGAAGAGTACCATGTTTCCCAAGAGTACAAAGGACAAACAGTGCATTTGAGTGTTGAATGAATCACCAGTTCCAGTTGATTAATAAGTAGATACAACATTATGAATTGTAATAACAAAGTGATCATTCTAGAATGATAAGGGAAGAGCAAGCTTTGTCTTTCCAGAATGAATTCTGAGTTGTCAGTTATGCATATGAACTGATGAGTAGAGGTGGTTCGTGGTGCTACAATGATCAATCAAAATCTCTACGAAGTCCAAGAGTGGGAAGCAGAGGACAAGAATTGTTGTGTCAAGGTTGAGGAAAATCAAAAGGACATTGCTGAGCGTACAAAAAAACATGCATGGGTACAATATATCTAAGAAGTCTTTCTCTTCACAATGGATAAGCATAGAATCATGCCGGAATTAACAAAATTCAAATGCCTTAGAAGCCCAGAATTTGCAATATTATTGGGATCACTAACCTTTTATATCTTAAGCAAGTATTGCATGGCAGGGATTGTTCTATTATGTCTTCAAAAGAGTTACAAGTATCAAGTAAATGATTGTTTCAGATTCGACAAGGATTCAGATACATGAGCCTCATTTCCAGAATATCATGTTTCAATTAAGAAATATATAGAGTTCTAATCAATGCAGTATTTCCAAGAGTGTCAGCCTATCTTCTTTTCAAAATTGAGGGACACAGGAATAACAAAGTAAAGCATCAATTGTTTTGGGTCGAGCCCATAACTAAACACAGATAAACATACAGCTGGGTATTTGGGTCAGACTTAGTCGAATTATGAACAGTCGAGGCCATGAGATAGTTTTAGCAATGATGTAATGGAGATACATTTTTCTTCTTAAAGTGCAGAATGTCAAGTTTAAACTGAACACATTTGAATCTCGAGTAACCATTTTAGGGTTCTAGTTGCAAAATATGAAAAATTCAAATACAGTGAATACCCAAGTAAGGAGAATGTAATAAAATATGAATGCAAGTTTCCTGAGTTGGATCGAGCCATATGAATAGTTTCAGAGCAAAGAAATTTAGTTTTCTTCAGAAATAGATTAATAGCTATGTTTCAGGAGTACGAAATACAACCATTCTCAATTATCTATGGTACCCACATGTGGGTTTGTTTTCAAAATATAGTAAAGGCAATAATCATGGTGACCTATGTGAAGTTTTCCCGAGACAGCAGTTGAGTCAAAATGCAAATTGTTGTGTTGAGCCAAGTTCCATAAAATACAATTCTCTTCAGAAATTTCAAATACCCACATGTGGGTTTGTTTTCAAAGTACAAGAAATACAATAATGGAGAAAACCCATATGGGTTTTACATTCAAAAGTAGTATAATTCAAAATGCGCAAATTTTTGTGCTGGTTCGAGCTTCAAAGTAGAAGTGCAGCTTTCATCTGATTTTCACAATACCCACAAAAGAGATAGCAGGGAAAAGCAATTAGATGCAATTTCTGTGATGAATCGAGAAACAAAAAGGAGAGAACACAGTTTTATTCTATTTTTCATAATACCCATATGTAGAAATGCTTTCAGTTAGACATAATGATCAATTTTTCTGTTCTAGGTCGAGCCTAAAATTCAAAAGAATGCTTCCTACAGTGCTCATTTGGCACGGCTAGATATGGCCAAAATCTATGAGTAGAGAAGGAACCCTCTAAGTCTTCAGAGAACCAAAGAAAGCAGAGAGGAATTACCAGTTCGAGGCCGAGGTAAGCACTCTAGCCGTGACCAAGAGTTCCAGATGGAGTCCAGAAGGAAAGTTTTTGAGCATTTAGAAGATAGCCCAGCTCTCAAAGTGGGTCAAGAGCACAACAATGATGGATATGAGCACAAAAAATACAGGATAAAGAGATATTAAAGTGTGTTAGCCATGGCCATAAGGCCATAGTGAGCATAAATGAAACCACCAAATTAACTTACCCTACGTGCAAAGGCAGAAGCATAACCCGAGAGCTCTCTCATGGAGCCTTCAACAAAGCTCGAGCTCATGATGGCATGGAGGAGCAAATGAAAGAAAAAAAATCAGAGAATAAGTTCATATAGGCCGCGGCCTTAGGGCCTTGTGGGTAATCAATAATGAAGTGAAGGAACTTCGATACAGACAAAACAAAGCTTACCCATTGAGGAGCTAATCTTTCTGAAGGAGTGATGATGATTTCCAAGGCGCACGAGCTCGAATTTGACACAATCATGGCGGCATATTCTTCCAGTCAGAGCTCTTTCTTTCAAACTCACGGGTGCAAAATGAAATCATGATTAGGGTTTGGCATTCTTTTCGCATGCCCTAATTTGAGCTATACCATAAGCATCTAGAAGGTTCGGTCAATGCACATGTCAGATCTCGAAAGGAGGCCGAAATTCATAATGTTTTCATTATGACTTATTAAAATCTAAGTCTAAATGTATATGAGGGGGCCTGAATTCCTAAAGTTGGTCGATGGGTTAGGTCTTGGTGATTTATTTCTTTTGCCTTTGTGAGATATAAAGTGGTGAAATATGAAGCCTTGGGTATGATAATATTGATGGATATCTTATGACCTAAGATTAGGTTTTGATGCCATATGACCTAGGTTCTTTTGTTTAAGGTCAATGATCTTTTTAGGGTTTTATTTTTTTTGATTGATTTTAAAGAAATCAATGTGAATTTTGGTGAGAAAGGGAAGATTATGTGTTTTATGTTGATGATTTTTTGAGAAAATAAAAATATTGTAATGGAGAAATAAGGAGCCTTTATTTTTTGCAAAAGATTTTCAAATCTTTAATTGCAAAAAATAGACAACTTGTGCAAATCTGCATCCTATAAAGTAGAATCATAAAGCGATATTCTATAAATTGCTTTGTGTTTTCTTGCTATTTTTAGCATATTTTTGTTGACTTTTACTCTTGGTCGGATTTCAGACCTATCTTCGAGAGATAAGGTGTTTTTTGAGCTTTAAAAGCAAGATTAGCCTATTTTTAGAGGCTTGACAGTGTGATCATGAAGGTAGTATGCTTTTTCTGCTTTTAGAGAGTTTTTTGAGACAGTTTGAGGCCTTTTTCCTTGAGCTTTTTTCTGAGCTCAGATTAGGGTTTCTAGAGAGTTCTTTTCAAAGACTTAGTCTTTTTCAGCTCTCTTGTCTCAGTAGTTTAGATGAGAGTTCCTGCTCATACAATTTTTTTTGAGCTTGTGAACCCATTATTGTACTCAGTTCTAGATCATGGCATTCTCCTTCAGTTGAATAAAGACAACATTCCTACTTCTCATTTCTGTGTCCATTTGTAGTTTTAGTTTGATTTTATCTTGTGATTTCTATTTACAAAATCCTTGTTTTGTCCTTAAACTGTAATTCTTAATGCAGAAAGTTCAAAAATACAGGTTGCATGTTATGCTTCAATTCGAGTCTTCATGCAAATCATTTATGTATCAATTGTTCTTGAGAAGTTGTGAAATATTGCATCTTTCCGAAAATTGTTTGTGAGGAAGAGATCATAACCATCATTAAATCATTATTAGGTTCTGAAGGTCATCTGTTAGAAATAGGTTTTTATGTTCAGTCATCTTTTATCCCTTTCCTCAGAGGTTATTTTAGAATAGAATTCATCATTTAGAGAACCAACTCATTCTGGAGATTCCTCTTTCGTTCGGATCACCCACATCTAAAAGAGGTTTCCATGTTTCAGTAGATTGCTGAATATTGCATTCAGCAGGGTGCAAATCTATTGACAACAATTCTCATGCGAAATTTCAAATCGAAGTGTGATTTCTTAGGGGGAAATTCCTTGCATTTTAATGATTTGGCAGAGGTCCATAAAGTTGTGCATTTAAGGAATATTATTACCTCCAGTAATTTTGGTACTTCCACATAGATTGTGGGTGTTTGCAAGGCCTATTCCTTTTCGAGGATTCTTCTATTTTGTATGCTTTACAAATACTTGAAGTTATTGTGGCTCTGCTTTGCAGTCATCATGGGAGGTGAGAGGAATCATGTTGAGCATATTTCTTGTTGTAAGATAGGAAATCAAATAGCAAAGACAAAGTGACAACCAATGCACTAAATCTAAGCTAAAATCCCAATATGAAACAAGAGAGTATAATCAAACAAGAGGAAAAAAATGAAAGCATTCAAATAATGAACTCCCCATGTTGAAGTTAAATCAACTCCCTTTTCTCTCCTCAAACAACCTTTGCAAGTTGCCCTCAATTAGTTGTATGCAAGTACTTGCAAACAATAAGCATGAATATTGGAGATATGTGGTTGTTAAATAAAAAATGGAGGAGAAAAGCTTCTTTTATAGATAACCATTCAAATGGATGGACAAGATTGAAGTTCTAGAAAGATTCCTAGATCGACGATTAAGGATGCATGCACCATAGAGTAGTAGGCTAGGGATGACTACGAAATGGACGGTCAAGATCAAGAAGAAACCAGAGACAATCAATGGTTGAGATTTGAAAATGAGAGAGTGGAGGGAGATAATGGAAAAATTAAATAAAAAATTCATTTAATTCATTAGAGAAGAATGTTTGACCACAAAAATATGTATCATTAGAGGCTCGTGAATAATCCCCAATGGCATGCAAAATCATATAATAAACCAGTCAGATATAGGTTTTCCAAACCCAATTAGAAACCATATCACAGATCTAGGTGGCTTTTGTGTGGTAAGCAACCTATTTTTGATTTATATGAAGATGATAGGGGTATTTTGAGAGAGACAGTTGAATTTAGGGTTGTCCGAAAACCAGAGCAAGATCCCCATTTTCTAAATAAGTTTTATGAAAAAGCAAAGGAAGATTATAAATCTAAAGTGAAGGGGAATCTTTTAAACCCTTTTGGCGCTTCCTTCAATCCAAAATCCCCTCTTCCCTATGAGAAGAGGATAGAGAAAGCCCTAACATCATCCAGGAGCAAAAATCTTAAGGATGAATGACATCTACAGATGAAGAACAAAGGTTGCAATATTTGGAAACACAAAAATAAAGAGCCTCAAGATGCAAGGTTCATCTTGAATACACATCCACTCCTAGAGAGGCCTAGCTTTCACAAGCAACAGAGAAAAATAGAGCCAAACGATTTGATCAAAGTGTAATCAAGGGATTTCTTTTAGGTTTGATTAGGAGTGTTAGCAACAAACAATAAATGACAATGAAACCCAAAGATCTTACAAAACACAATGGAAGTAAATGAAAGAATGATTATACCTGATCGTCGAGACCTCCATGATTTACTTTTGTAATACCTTCTTGCTTGTTGGATAATACTTTTCCCTCAGATCCGTCGTGCGAGCAAATCTGCAAATGCCTAAGTCCTACACCAAGCTTTGAAGGATTTATGCTATGTCTAAATGCCTATGCCTATAACTATAATTGTCAATGTCTATGCCTAAACAAATGCCAAGACTTGATCAAATGACTATAATAAATATTGAAATTGCATATGAAAACTAAGTGTGCAAGTGAATAAATGCCTATAATATGTCTATGTAAAATGTCAGCGTGTCTGTGTATAATCAAAAAGTGAGAGGAAAATGACATTTTATAGAAAATGTCATTTTGAGTGGACGGACGAGATTAATTGATGATGAGAACCTAAAATGAGAGGTCCAGATTAAATCTAAGAATCCCTAATTAGGGTTAGAGCAACTTCATTAATCAGATGGTCAAGAAAATGTCTCAGATAATCGGATCGACGGTGGAGAATAAATGAGGAAATTAATTAAAGAAATAAATATTTTTGAAAAATCAAGAAGATAAGATTCCCTGATTTGTGAGATTCAAAAAATCAAGAAGATAAGATTTGGACTGAAGATTCGATTTGGAAAATCAAGAATCTGCCTGATTACTTGATTTTTAGAAGATTAACTACTATTTTGAATTAAATTAATTCAAAATAATGATTTTGTGAGATAATAAATAATCTTTTTTAGATTATTTATCAAAATGGACTGATAGTTAAGATTGAGATGACATTTTAAATAATTTAATTTATTTAAAATGAGAAGAATATTAAATTGGCAATTAAATAATTAAATTTAATTATTTAATTTAGTAGGTAAGACTAATTAATTAAATAAATTAATCAATTTATTTAATTAAGACAATTAGTGACATATTAAATAAATAAATGTAATTCATTTATTTAATAATCAGGAAGAATTAAATGAGAAAGGGAAATTAAATAAATTAAGAAATTTATTTAATTAAGGAAGACTTAGACAATTGGCATTATCTAATAAATAAATAAAATTTATTTATTTAATAATCATGAAGAATAAATGACATGAATTAATTAAATAATTATGAATTATTTAATCAATAGTCGAATGTGGACCAAGGACATAATTAAATGTCATAATTATGCTAGGACAAAAAGTGGTAAAAATGAAGCTTGCAGGCCTAGGTCATTTTTAGGTGTCTACATTTTTCCCCTCTTTGTCGTAATGTCGCTTGTCGCATTGTGACAAAGAAAATAAGTCAAAGTCATGCCCTAGTAAAGGTACGGAGTATCATTGCCCCCTTGGAAAATTTTCAAATTTTGAGTCGGCGACAGAAAAATTTGCAAAGGGTCCCAATAAATCAATTTAATGACCAGAAAAACAACAGCGCAATCAGTTTCGGATTCTGACATCTTTAAGGCAACTAACGAGGAAGTCAAAGGTGGTCAAATGACCTTCCAGTATTAACCTCGGTTGAGAAATGTCATTTTGACCTTATAAATAGGTTGACAAAGGGGTAAAAGTCAATTCATTTCTACTATTTACCTTGCGAAATTCGAGAGCGCAGAGCGAAAGGCATAGCAGCGACGATGGTGATTCTAGTGTTAGAGCACCGCGGGGAGATCGTGCGGACCTTCAGACGGCCAGAGGGCTCAGAGCCAGTGGTATGTACCCTTTCCTTGCTTTGTAATTTTCTCGTTTTGCATGTCACTTTTAAGTTTCTAGGACTAGCAATATTTGTGCCACGACGCAACTGCGTTCGTGTAAGTCGCAATCGTCTACGCGTTCGATGCATTTGATGCATTGCAATGCAAGTGCCAAGACAAAATAGGGAAGAGCGGTCAGTTGCACCGCATTTGACAATTTCTGCGACACATTCGACTTATCGTGTCACAATTGAATTCTTGAATGCCACAATTGTCATATTGCAACGCACTTGCTTTTTTGAATGCCGCAATTGTGTTTATGCAACGCAATAGCCTTAATGGAACACATTCGTCAAATTTCACAACGTAATCATGCTCATGCGACGCATCTGATATTTTGGACCGCATTTGATGTACGGTGCAACGCAATTGACTTTTTGAGGTGCAATTTCCTGAATGCGACGCATTTGTGATTTACATTGACCTTAGTTGATTTTGATATTTGTGTATCCTTAGATGCTTTTCATGATGCTAACAGTTGTCCAAAATGTACTGATATATCGTTCGTCTTTTTGCAGAGGCAACTTTCCCCTATCTGCACAAGAGAGAGCAAACCGACCACCTTTCGGTTTGCCGATCAATTGGGCCCACGAGAGCGGCGATGATTGATGCGTCTGGGACTATTCTATGCTGCCTTTATGCTCGCCATTCAGGCGAACAGGGGTTTATTGACTACGCTGTGCGAGCGGTGGCATTCAGAGACTTGTTCGTTCCACATGCCGATAGGTGAGGCCACGATCACCTTGGAGGATGTCTATCAGATATTGCGAGTGCCGATCCGAGGGGAGCGGATCGTCTACGATCCTCAACATGGCGAGCAGACCTTCCGAGCTTATTACCAAGATCAGGGTGCAGGACTAGGCATCTAGGGGTACGAGATCAGATGGGAGTTTATGGCCGAGCACTATGGTCGTTTCGATGCATTCCTTGCAACTCTGATTGGAGGGATCCTAATTCTAGACCGCCGAGGACATGGATTTCCTATTGGTTAGGGAGACGCCTGGTTGGCATGAGATGGAATATGACGGTTTATGCTTGGGGTCCCTATTTGCTTGGGACACTTTACCACTAGTTGCACGATGTTGCATACAGGAGAGGAGAGAGTATCTCCTGCGGGACCACATTGATGATGATCTGGGCGTGGGAGCACATTGCCATCTTTCATCCTCCCATTCAGAGACCACAACTGGCCGAGGGGATGCCCTACGCTTACTACTATGCCGGTGCGCTATAGTAGACACAGATTGGTGAGACCGGTTGGTGGTGGCACAGGATCGACACCATGGTGACATTTATCTGGAGGCCATATAGAGACTGTGAGGCATGGGACAATGAGGACAAGCACCTCAGCTTCTACAGACAGTACAGGTACCTTATTGGCTGGACAGTGCAGACGTCCTTGATCATTGAGATGTATTTACCCCAGCGTGTCCTGAGGTAGTTTGGGGAGTAGCAGGGTGTACCTGTGGGGACAACTGAGTATGCTCGGTCTTCCAGAGAGTACACCTAGGGACCAACCATCCCAATGGCCTTCGCAGAGCAGCAAATAGACGGGCTAGTAGCCCAGGCTTGGGGTTGGAGGGGAGGAGCAGCCGATCCAGGGATGACACCGGATTATGATTTATGGTGGCACTTATGTTTTTGGATGTCACATGATATCATCGTGAGATGGAGGAGAGAAGATGATCAGACCTGAGAGGAGAGGACACGAGACTGACGGAGATGCATGTTAATTCCTAGACCGAATCCTTCAACACTTTACTGTAGGACTTTTAATATTTATTGCTCTTAATCATCATTGGGCAGACTGTTGTAATGGCCAACAAACACCATGATATGACATAGATCAAGGTGTGCAAGGTTGTACCATTATATAAGACAAACAGTCACAGACAAGGGTGATCATGACTCATACTAAGAGCGTGACTGCCCTAGTCCTTTTGTCATAATCAACCACAAACAGAAAGAGACAAAGACAAATCATGAAACGTCGTTGCTTCTCTAAATCCTATTTCTAGGACATCCTTGAGAAACTAGCGGCATGATTGTCGAAATACAAAAACAAATAAAGCCCTTACCATGATATGTCGTTGCTTTTCTAAATCCCAAAATCAGGACCTCGCTGAGAAACTAGTAGTCATGCGTGTCAATCGTCATGATACGTCGTTGCTTCTCTAAATCCTGCTTAGTGGGATATCGCTGAAAAACTAATAACATGATAAAAAAAACAAAAGACAATTGTCAAGTGTTTGCCAAGTGCGTCTGGATATCCATTGTTCTGATGCCAAGATGCCATGTTGGATAATGTCGAGATGTCGAAATGTTTAAAGTTTTGATGATCTTGAAAAATGTCAAGAATTGGTGAATTCAGGAAGGACACATCCTGAATAATGTTGATGTCGAGAGGATTTGATCCCTAAGGGGTCCCTCTAAATGATGACGATTCCTAGGAAGGACACATCCTAAGGCATAAATGACAGAGTTGGTTCTTCAGAAGGACACATCTGAAGAATACTGATGTCACGAAGAGTGATCTTTAGATGTCAAGAGGATCACTCAAAATGTCGAATGAAAATGACGATGCCTAGGAAAGACATATCCTAAGGCATAAATGACATAGGTTATTGTTCAGAAGGACACATCTGAAGATTAACCAAGGGTTGACAGTGTTGACAGGTTACAGTGATTTGACTTGTGTTGACCAGATGTCGCTATTGTCATAATAATATGCACCGATGAGTTTTGTCATGTTGCGGTAAATGATTGCCAGAATTTGCTTGATGAGTGTCGTTCGTTTGTGAAATATTTGTGTTGTCTTGAAGACCTTTTTGACGTGTGTGCCAGTGTGATGCCATGAACCCTAATGGACTGACGTAGTGTAGCCTCGGGGGCTCATCAATAGATGGCCTTTCCTATGTCATACACTCAGAGACCTCGTAGTTCGACATGACGAATGACTTTGTCTTGATGACCAAAGATTGCGTCATGATTTTATTTTGAAAAACCTAAAAGGACTGACCTAATGTCTCGAGGACTCAAATGTGAGTCTTGCCTACATAACAAGTGCGCAGAGACAATGTAGTTCAGACAGACGACAAGGATTGATTGACTTGATTGACTTTGACCAGAGATGACACTGCGTTTGCGTTCTTCAAGCAGTTTGATGTTTTGTTTGTAGTTTTCTTCAAGACGCTTTATGATTTTTAGGTCTTTTTCAGGACTTTTTGCGATGTTTTGGTCTTTGTTCAGGACAATTTGTGATTTTTTTAATTTTTTTAATTTTTTTCAGGACTTTTTGCTAATGTTTTTGTCTTTTTTCAGGACTTTTTTCCAATTGCCAAGATCATGTGCGACATCCACTGCAATTTCATGATAAACATTTTTCCCCCAGTCAGGTCTAAGAATTAGCCATTTGTAGGGAATATGGACGGGATGCTGCTGACTTACTAGATGGACAGTCGTCAGGACTTGATGTCAATCATTTATCCACTATGACAGGTAGGGTAGGATGTGGTGGCGATTTGCGAAATAAAAGCGGAAATATCTTTCATCCTAGGCCCAGTTAGAAAAAATGACAGTAGATGGTAGAGCAATGATTGATTACGCATGGTGCCTGTTTGCCAGGTTTTCACCACGGTACTTGTCCAAAGCGCTTGTTTGCTAGGTTTTCACTATTGAACGAATCATTTTTCTCTTTACTATTTTCTTGACTTTTTGATTTTTTTGGTGTCACCAAGACGCCTATTTTCCAGGTTTTCATTAGGGTGACGATTTTTTAATTTTTTTTTTTTTTTTTTTTTGTATTTTATGGTTTCCAACCCAATCCTTTGATGCTATGTGTAGAACCTTCGGAGATGTAAACTATTGATGGGATTTATCAATTGTTCTCCATCTGGTGTAGCCAGTTGATAAGCTCCAAAACTGAAAGAAGATATGATAATGTAGGGACCCAGCCAGTTTGGTTCAAATTTTCCTGGCTTTTCTCTGTCGGCTTGATTCTTGGGGTTCTGCATGAGAACTAGGTCACCAATGTCAAAATTTCTGACCATAACCTTTTTATTGTAGCTGTGACAAAGACGGTTCTGATATGCTTGGAGATGGTTTAGTGAATTTTTCCGTCTTTCTTCCAACATTTCCAGCTCATGCAAGCGTGATTGTCGGTACTCCTCTTCATTAGTTAGACCCTTCAGGGAGACTCGTAGCGAAGGAATTTCAACCTCAATGGGCAAGATAGCCTCAGCGCCAAAGACTAGGGCAAATGGGGTGGATCTTGTAGGCATACGAATGCTAGTTCGGTAAGCCCACAGAGCAGGGTTGAGTTGTATGTGCCAGTCGCGGCTAGCGTCATTGACAGTCTTTTTGAAAATTTTGACAATGATTTTATTGGACGCCTCAGCTTGGCTATTTCCTTGTGGGTAGTATGGAGATGAAAAGTGGTGTTGGATATGGAATTGCTCACATAACTCACATACGTCTTGGTTTTTAAACGGACGTCCGTTGTCAGTGATGATGGACTGCGGAAGGCCATACCGGAAAATGATGTAGTTAAGGATGAACTTTGATATTTGCTTGCCGGTAATATATGTCAATGGGATGGCTTCAATCCACTTTGTGAAATACTTAGTGGCGGTAATAATGAATTTGTGGCCATTGGATGAAGTTGGATGAATCTTACCCACGAGGTCGAGTCCCCATTGAGCAAAGGGCCAAGGAGAAGTGATCGGCCGGAGTTCCTGTGCTGGAGCATGGACCAAATCACTGTGTATTTGAAATTTGTGACAAGTCCTGACATATTCAATTGCATCCTTTTCCATGGTCGGCCAATAATACCCAAGTCTTGTTACTTTCTTAGCCAGAGTAGGACCACTCGAATGAGATCCGCATATACCGTCGTGCACTTCTCATAAGGTCGTACATGCTTTGTCGGTGTCGAGACATCTAAGGAAGGTATCGTCAAAACTACGACGGTACAGGGTGTCACTGACAATGGCATACCTTGCAGATTTTCTAATGAAGGACTTCCTTTGGTTATTGGACAGGTTCAGTGGAAGGGTTTGAGATTTTAGGTAGTCGTAAATGTCCTGATACCAAGGAGAGTTGGGACCAACAAGTTCGCAAACCATTTCCGATTCTAGGATATCATATGCCGGTATCAAAAGCTGTTCTACTAAGAACTCAAATTGTGACACATTTTTAGGGATGTCCAAGAGAGAACTAATAGTAGCCATTGCATCAGCTGCCTTATTCTGTGCCCTGGGGATTTGTTCAAAAGAAATCAATTGGAAGTATGTCAGGAAACTATCCACCATCCTCTTGTAGGAAGCAACTTCTCATCTTTTGTTTCATAGTCATCATTCACTTGGTTGATCACGAGCTGGGAATCCCCGAATACAAGCAAAGTCTGAATTTTCCATTTAATTGCCAACTTGAGACCTGTGACTAGTACTTCATATTCGGCAATGTTATTTGTGCAAGGGAAGGCGATCCGGAATGACTTAGGAATTGAATCCCCCTGTGGTGTGATAAACAAGATTCCAGCGCCAGAGCCATGACTAGTATGAGACCCATCAAAATATAGCTTCCATGGTGCCGCCGGTTCCGCATGAAAAATGGACTCATCAGGAAAATCAGTTACTAGTGGATGAGTGACTTGGATTGGTGCAACTGCCAATTGATCTGCTATTACTTGTCATTTTATTGCCTTACGCTCGACATATTGTATGTCGTACTCGCTTAGTATCATGACCCATTTTTCCAACCGCCCTGTTAATGCCACTTGACTTAAGAGATATTCCAGTGGATCAATCTTGGTGACTAGCTGTGTCTGGTGACTGAGCATATAGTGTCTTAGTTTTTGGGATGCAAAGACAACATCAAGGCATTCACGTTCGATGTATGTGTAGTTCAACTCATACCCTATTAGTGTGCGGCTGATGTAATAGATTGATCTTTCTTTTCCTTCATGATCATTTTGTGCCAGCAATGCCCCCAGTGCTGAACTAGTAGTCGAGATGTATAGAATTAATGGCTTTCCATGAATGGGCGGCATGAGGACTGATGTTGACAGCAGGTAATCTTTAATTTGCTGGAAGGCCTCTTGACATTTATCCGTCCATACAAAGGGGATACCCTTGCGCAACAGATACTGGAACAGATGACACTTATCTGCCAACTGGGCTATGAAACGCCGAATAGATTGTACTCTGCCTTGCAGAGTTCTGAGTTCACTAATTTCTCTAGGCGAAGGCATATCTATGATTACTTTGACCTTTTCTGGATCGACCTCTATGCCTCTTCGGGAAACTATGTATCCCAAGAGTTTACCTGATGTGACCCAAAAAACACACTTCTTAGGGTTTAGCCAAACTTTGTACTCTTCAAGTCTCTTGAAAATTATGTCGAGTACCTTCAAATGATCTTTCCTTGTTGCTGATTTGGCCAATAGGTCATCTACATAGTCTTCCATTATTTTGTGCATCATGTCGTGGAAGATCGTGGTCATAGCCCTTTGATATGTGGCACCTGCATTTTTGAGACCAAATGGCATGACGTTCCAACAATATGTACCCCATGGGCAAGTAAATGCCGTTTTGTGTTGATCCTCAGGAGCAATGCAGATTTGATTATAGCCAGAGAAACCATCCATGAGGGATAACATCTCATACCCTGCTGTAAGGTCCACTATAATGTCAATGTTTGGCAAAGGAAAGTCATCATTTAGACATGCTTTATTTAGGTCTCAGAAATCTGTACATACATAGATCAACCCATTTGGCTTTGTGACCGGGACCAGATTAGAAATCCATTCAGCGTAGTCAATAGACCGTATGAATCCGGCGTTTAGCAATTTCTTTAACTCGGCCTTGACCAATAGGGCAACTTGTGGGTGCATTTTGCGCAACTTCTGCTTGAATGGTTTGACATTAGGTAATAGTGGCAGATGGTGCAGAACCAATTCTGGGTCCAATCTTGGCATGTCAGCATAGGACCATGCGAAATTGATTTTTCATTCTGCAAAGAATTTATGAAATTTTGGTTTCTCTTCATCAGTCAATGACACGGCAAAGAGGACCATCTTGGGGTCTTCTGTAGTTGAGATGTTATCCTCCATTGTGTCCTCAATAAGCATAGCCGATTTTTCCTATTGCACGGGGAGAAAGTCCAGTCCTCCATCTTTGGGTGCCTCAAAGAGGTTTTCACCCGCAGATATGTCCTTTATTTTTACTATTTTATCGTCAAAAGGTGCCTTTCGGTTTTCACCTAGAGACGTTTCACTTTTTATTTTATTTTTACTTTTACTTTTGTGACTAGAGGACGGAGCAGTCTCGCCGAAGTATGCTTTGTAGTCTAAATCAATGGTGAATCCTAATTTGTGGTCCCCACTGGGTATGCCTTCTCGTAATCCCATGAATTCGGCAATTTCCTCATCATTCTGAAATGTGTCCAGAACTGGCGGTCCTTGTTGGTCCCAATCAACTAGCTTAGCGTAAACTAAGGAGATGCCATCGTCAATGCTAGTAAATTGTGGTGAGGATGCAGATAGCATGTAGACAGATTCAGTGATGTATATGAGATTATCATCATCCAACTCTACATCGGACTCTATCCAATATTCTCCTTCACTAGTGTCATATTCGTTGTCGAAATAAGGAGTAAAGGTTTTAGAGCCCTGGTTGTCAATGTCGTCTGATACCTCGGATGGATTGGACTGATGGGGTTCAGATGATGGGTGTTGTACGACATGGGAAGTGGTAGTGGGACTTTGACTATTTGGTGCCTGTTCAATTTTGAATGTTTGCAAAAACCGTTGTTCAGAGGTCAGTTCTCTTGGTTCGACAAACAAATCATCAAGACAACAGTCACTTAGGGATCATTCTGAACCAAATTCCCACTCATGGGAGTTTATTTCAGTGAGGTTTTCCCTAGTAGTCTCAACACTATCCAAAGCATGTACTCGCTCATTTGAAAGTTCAGAGGTACATCGATTGTCATTGTTGGGTGATCCAAACCCTAATCCAAGATACTTCAGAATTTGAAAAGTTTCTATGGGTTCCCTTCGACCAGTTTTATTCTTTCCTAGGCCACTAGTACCATCGTAGCCTTTACCTTTCATTATGTCATAACCTTTGCCATATCTTTGAACTGGTAACGGGGGTAGTGTGACAGTATCCTTATAGATCCATCCTGTAATATCAGCAAGGTCTTCATCACTCATGTCTCCCCACTTGATAAAAATTGTGTTGGGTGGAACTTTGAAGGTTTCTTGAGGTTCCATTCTGAAACATGGCCGACCATATATCTTTGGGGACGTGGGTATTGTTGTTATGCTGTATGGTGTATTTAATTTCTCTCCGCAACCGAGGTCCTGTATTTTGACAATGGGTTCAGTTTGAGGGTTTGTAGTAGGTGATGGTGTGGTGGAAGACGTGGATGGGGCGAATGTGGAAGATGACGTGAGTGTGGATGGGTCGATGTATTTGGATGATGAGGAGCCAGGTGCTTCTCGGTTAATAGGTACTCGGTTTTCAGAGATTCCCCTTAAGTTTGTACAATATTGGAAAGGGTCGGGGTCTCCGTATATGGTTACTTCTGTGCTGTCAAATGGAAACTTTAGGAATTGGTGGTATGTAGATGGAACGGATTTTAAGGCGTGAATCCATGGACGGCCAAGCAAGATGTTATATGGTAGTTCCAAATCCAGGACCTGGCAGGTTGTGTCTACAATGACCGGTCCCACTCTGATAGGGAGAGAGATGATGCCCCGTGAAGAGCATTCCTCATCATCGTATGCTTTGATCACTATACTCGTCGTTGGGTCTACGCATGCATCAGAGAACCCTAGAGCTTTAACCAATTTGAGGGAGCATATGTTCAATCCTGCTTTTCCATCTACTAAAACCCGTCTAACTTTGTGCTTGTGGATAAAAGTTTCTATGTGCAATGCATCATTGTGGTTGGTTTTAGGTGATGAGTAATCTGGATCCGAGAAGGTGACGTGGTGCGGCATAGTGAGATATCCCACCATAGTTTCAAACTGATTGACATCAATGTCCTTGGGGACCGACGACTCCAGGAGAGTTTTGTCTAGGATCTCTTTGTGCGCGAGAGAGATACGAAGCAGCTCAAGGATAGATATTTGCGCAGGAGTTTTTCCTAGCTGGTCGATGAGGTTGAATTGACTTTTGGGTTTCCATTTCTATGTGGTTGGGATAGGTTTTAGCTGTTTAGCAGATGGGGCAGGTTGTGATTGTTTAACAGATGGGCCTAGTATGGTGATTTTGGCCTGTCTAGCGGGAGGTGGACCAGCTATAGTGACCTTGCCACTTCGAGTAGTAGCATTACATTGGGGTGCTCTCTTGACCGTAATGGTATTGATGCACTCATCGTTAGTTCGAACATTATTTATAATTGGTCCACTAGAATAATCATACTTGGCTCGAGCAAAGTTAGCTTGATTCTGTGGACCTGAACTGGAAGCATTATGAGAACCATGGTCCTGCAGTGGATTCTTGTGGATAGTATGATCTGAATTGGAGGCGAATTGTGATCCACCTACTTTGATGGTGCAACTTTCGATAAGATCTTGTATTAGGTTTTTCAATTGTCAATAGTTAGAGGTTGTATGCCCTTTTGCTCTATGGTATTCGCAAAGTGCATTATCATTCCACCATGCTGGTTTGAATTGTCTTGGGTCATATGGTTTTGGTTCTGGAAGTATGATGACCCCATGCTTGAGGCATTTCCTAAGGACTTCTTCAATGGGTTCGCCCAAGTGAGTGTATGTGTGACCCTTAGGAAACTGTCTCATCTGACGGTATTGTCCCTGATTATTTTGACCGTTCTGATTGTTTGAAGAAGTATTGGGAGGAGGTGCCAGTGTCGTTGTTGGTCTGTTTTGTTGTTGAACCCCTTTTAGGGCCAATACAGGACCCACAATGTTTGTAGTCTTGGCGTCAACAACACCGTCATTTGTAACGTGCTTATTTTTAACCCAATATTTTTTTTTGTCGGCGGATGGATTGACGTTTGTGTTTTTGGAACCATATCTCAGTTCTCCCTTTGCGATAAGGGCTTTCTCAATCTAGACCCCTTTTTCAACTAAATCTGTGAAGTTTGTGCAACAATGTATTTGTAGTGCATATTTTAGGGGCCCCAAAAGTGTTTGGACAAACATGTTGACTTTTTCCCTTTCAAGGATGTCAATGTGACATCGACTAGCGAGGCTTCTCCATTTTTGAAAGAATGGGATGAATGTCTCACCAGAATCTTCTTGCGTGAGATTGCACAAGCTAGTGATAGAGGTATCCATGTCGATGTTGTACGCGTAATTTCTTATGAATTTTTGTTTAAGCTCATCCCATGTCTGGATATCCTTTTGAGTTGAAAACCATTCAAGGGCTTGACCCGCCAAACTTTTTGAAAAAAGTCTCATCAAGTATGTTCGATCGTAGGTGATGTCCATACAATTGGTTGCAAATTCGTGAACATGTTCAATGGGATTTGTCTTGCCTCTATATTTTGTGAAGTTGGGTGACACATATCCTAGCAGAAATGGAGGCATGTATAAGCTCGTGTCGAATGGGTATACATTTAGGTCATATGATATTTCTGATTTCTTGCCTGAAATGTACATGTTTTGGATAGTTTTCTCTACATCCCTCATTCTTGTTTGGAGGGCGTCCACAACAAGGTCGTTTATGTTTCCATACGTTGGATTGCCTGGTACACCACATGTTCCTATTTGTTGTGCGTGAATATTGGTGTATTGTGGCAGTATGGATAGTTGTGGTATGCATGACGTGTGCGGATTGACATGTTGTTGGTATTGGAAGTTATGATTGGGTGTATGTTGATATGAAAGTTATGATTGGGTGCATGTTGATGAGTATGAACATTAGATGAGTAGGTTGGGATGTGTCCCCCAGCCATGTGTGTCGTTATTTGGGGGATGTTATGACCATGGATGTTATGGTGTGTTAATGATGTCATGGGTTGTGTTATTTGGCCACCTTGTGTAAATTGTTGATTTTGTACAAGGGGAACGTTTGTGTTTGTACCTTGGGAGGCAATGACATTTGACTGTGTTGTCGTGTTAATGTTTTGTTGTTTTCCTTGGATGAATACACGTCTTGTGGCCCCTCCCGAAGGATTTTGTGAAATACCACTGAGTGGATATGTCAAAGTTGTGCTCATGGTAGGAGATGGAGCTGTCAAGGGGGGATTGTTGTGACTTGATGATGCCCCCATGGCATTTACTATCGTGGCATTTACTGTCGTGATATTTGTGGTATTGGAAATGTTGGGGGTGTTTGGGACGTTGGGAGTGGCATGCACTGTCGTTGTGGTCCCAAAGGAAGTATTGCTCACAGTATTTGGAAGTTGACCACTATGTGACATGTTATGTGCGTTGTTGGTATTAGGGTCAGGAGGTGTCAAATTTAGCGTGTTAACGTCAAATCTTTGTGGTAACTTAGCTCCTTCACTCAAGAGCATAGCTAAGAATCTATCTCTATCTTGATAGACCATTGTTTCAACGAGCTGACAAGCCTCTAGGTCTTGTGCCAGTGCCTCTAAGTTTTCCTCAAGTAGTTGGCCATTTTCATCTTTTTGCAAGAATGATTCGAATGGACTGTTTGATGAGGATTGCGTTGTCATTGGAGGTTGATTGTCTAAATTGGAAAATGGATTTCTAAAAGGTCCAATTTGGGTCATGTGTGGGGTCTTGTCGAAATTTTTCCATTTGTCTCTTTTGTTTTTGGAGTCTAGTTTCGACCATAAATGAGATTGCTCAAATGGGAATGACAACTAAATGCAAGTATAACACTACGCGAAGTCTAAGTTCAAAATGACAACTAGAATGACTAATGTTTTTGGATTTTCGTGAATAGGATATGCAATGTGTAGACTTATAATGAAATTTAGGACAAGGGTACCTAAGCACTTCTAAGCTCAAACTTTGTTTTCAATTTTGACTGCTAAAGGACTTTCTTGAAACTGACAAGGTGACAAGGTTTGAATGACAAGGTCTGAATGACAAGTGAGTTTTCCTAACTAGACTTTTGAGTTGGAAAAATCTCACAAAAAAGGACAATGACTAAAAAGGGATTTGATAACTTAGTCCAAAAGAGCCTAATTTCGAAAGCAATGATGTTGCAAATTGTGCTGAGGTTTGCCTAATCCTAAAGATGCAAAAATGTGAACCTAGGGACAACCTAATGCCAAATGTATGCAACTAAAGAATGAAGTATGAAACCTATGGTGACGAATGCAAACTAATGGTGAAACTTTGAGCAATTTCAGACTTGGTTTCTAACAGAATCTCCCTGGAAACAGTGTTTGACAAATGGTTGACAAGTTGAATACCTCAGGTTTCGAATATGAAGTTTTAAATTTTTGACAGGCAAATGCGTCGTTTGAAGCTTCAAATGCATCTCAGTTTATCATATGCGGTTTGATTTTTCAATTGTGGCTTTTGGACTGTCAAATGTGACTTGATTTAGCATATGCAGCTTTTCAGTGTTCAAATACGTCGCGACGCCTACAGATGCAGCGTTATAAATGTCAGATGCAGTTTAATAGAGTAGTTGCGGTGCAAAAAATCAATTGCGGTTCGACAGATGCGACACAGTTTTGTTTCAAAATGATTTTCTTGTCGTTTTGATGTCAATTTTGATCTATTTGGTGAATGTTTTGTTTCGAACTGTGATAAAACTAGAAAACACTTGACAAACACAGTGTTTCGAATGTAACCAATCACACATCAGATAAGCACAATCCTAGGTTAGGCCATGACAATATTCGCTAGATTCCACGCGGGTTTCCCCAACCGCATATTTGTAGCGTGTGAATTTAGAAGTTTGGCTGCACGGGCTCCCCCTTACAGTGCACTCTCTTCTCAGGCCAACCAAGCTTCCAACCCCCATGAAACTCCCATGGTGAGCTGATCACCTCTACTACAAACTGCGAAAGTGTGGATGCCTTCACACCGACCGGTGCTGTGCTAGCAAATAGAAGGATTTTGGCTTTCTATACAAGAGTTTTTAGTTAGGGACCCCCATTTGAGTGGCCATAAATGGGGCAAGAGATTAATCACCATTAAGGTGGCACTCTAGCCTAAAGAGGTTAAGCTCAATAGGGTTTAAGGGAGTACAACTCCGTCCGTATGACACATCTGCACAAGCAACCTTAGGTTTTCCCTTAAGGTTTACATTTATATACCGGTCGGGGGTAGCTTGGCTTTAGCTCCGTTGCTGGTTTGAGTCGCGTTGGGGTGATGAAATCCCTAGGCAGGCCCAATTTCTAGAGTTGGTAACCGCTTCTCTTACACCCAAGATCGCCCGAAAGCGCGAGGGGAGAGGATACTCCGATAAACCAAGTCAGGGTAATAACAAATAAAAATGGGTCTGATTTTCTAATCACTAGGTTTTCACCAAGTGAGAGCATACTCACCTACCATTTTGCAAACACAATCAAGTAAAGAAGACATGAATGTTCTTTTTAGGTACACCAAAGTTAAATGTTTGCTAATCTATGAAAAACAAGCACAATGTTTGTTTTATTCTATCTTCGACATTCGGATCTGCAAACAAAATATTAGTAGTCTCTTTATGCAATGATCTTCGACACCCGAATAGTAACCGCCACACGCTACAAATGAAGATTAGTAACACAAAAATCTAAGCTAGCTACATGCAGGAATGAAAAACCAGACAACCAAAAAATTAGAAAACTAGAAGAAACCAGAAAGAAACCAACAACCAGAAAACCCTAAAATCCGAAAATCAGAATGTCAAAAATGAAAGAAAATTTTTACCAGTCAAATGTGGCACGACAGAGCAGATGCGTCATTTGGGACTTCGAATGCGGCACGACAGATCAGATGCATCGTTCAAGATATCGATTGTGGCTTATCAGGGCGATTGCGGCTCTTCTGTTAGTGGGTGTGTCATGATGTATCAAATGCGTCACGCTATTTTTAAAAAATAGTTGCGTCGCTCCGTACTTGTACCTGCAAAATAGTAGGAAACACAAAAAAAACGTACGGAACTAACCAGAAAAACGTAGTCGGGTTCACCAATGTAATCAAGGGATTTCTTTTAGGTTTGATTAGGAGTGTTAGCAACAAACAATAAATGACAATGAAACCCAAAGATCTTACAAAACACAATGGAAGTAAACGAAATAATGATTATACCTGATCACCGAGACCTCCATGATTTACTTTTGTAATACCTTCTTGCTTGCTGGATAATACTTTTCCCTTAGATCCGTCATGTGAGCAAATCTACAAATGCCTAAGTCCTACACCAAGCTTTGAAGGATTTATGCTATGTCTAAATGCCTATGCCTATAACTATAATTGTCAATGTCTATGCCTAAACAAATGCCAAGACTTGATCAAATGACTATAATAAATATTGAAATTGCATATGAAAACTAAGTGTGCAAGTGAATAAATGCCTATAATATGCTATGTAAAATGTCAGCGTGTCTATATGTAATCGAAAAGTGAGAGGAAAATGACATTTTATAGAAAATGTCATTTTGAGTGGATAGACGAGATTAATTGATGATGAGAACCTAAAATGAGAGGTCCAAATTAAATCTGAGAATCCCTAATTAGGGTTAGAGCAACTTCATTAATGGGACGGTCAAGAAAATGTCTCAGATAATTAGATCGACGGTGGAGAATAAATGAGGAAATTAATTAAAGAAATAAAGATTTTCGAAAAATCAAGAAGATAAGATTGCCTGATTTGTGAGATTCAAAAAATCAAGAAGATAAGATTTGGATTGAAGATTCGATTTGGAAAATCAAGAATCTAACCGATTACTTGATTTTTAGAAGATTAACTACTATTTTGAATTAAATTAATTCAAAATAATGATTTTGTGAGATAATAAATAATCTTTTTCAGATTATTTATCAAAATGGACTGACAGTTAAGATTGAGATGACATTTTAAATAATTTAATTTATTTAAAATGAGAAGAATATTAAATTGGCAATTAAATAATTAAATTTAATTATTTAATTTAGCAGGTAAAACTAATTAATTAAATAAATTAATCAATTTATTTAATTAAGACAATTAGTGACATATTAAATAAATAAATGTAATTCATTTATTTAATAATCAGGAAGAATTAAATGTAGAAAGGGAAATTAAATAAATTAAGAAATTTATTTAATTAAGGGAAGACTTAGACAATTAATGACGTATCTAATAAATAAATAAAATTTATTATTTAATAATCATGAAGAATAAATGACATGAATTAATTAAATAATTATGAATTATTTAATCAATAGTCGAATGTGGACCAAGGACATAATTAAATGTCATAATTATGCTAGGACAAAAAGTGGTAAAAATGAAGCTTGCAGGCCTAGGTCATTTTTAGGTGTCTACACAAAGAGGTAGGGAAGCAAACTACTCCTCCATTGAACAATGTAGAAAATAAAGGGGCTCCCTACAATCCACAATCAGATGATCAAGGGGCTCCCCTCAATCCACAGCCAGAGAAGATGAATACAACACAAAAGAAGGCTAAAGAAGACACTTTTCCTCATAATTCAAAAAAATCAAAGAGGGGGAAAAAAGCGAAGCTTAAAAAGAAGAAGGGTTCGAAGAAAAAAGGGTTAGTCAAGAAAATTTGGAAGCAAATGGAATTAAATAAGGAAGAATATCATATTCAAGCCAAGTCAAACATTCACAAGACAACATCTTGTCAAACAGGAGCCTTTGATGTGTTCAAAGTGACTTTCCTAGAAAGCATGTTGCAGGAGTAAATCAAATACTTAAGGGACAAAGAAATAATATGTAAGTTTTGGAATTTAACCTTACCCTTATCAGAATTAAAAGAACTGATATATGGTGATTGGGAAGGGGTTCAACAAGTTTTTTATCTAAATTTTGAAAAGGGAATATTTGTAGTTATTTTTGATAATAAACTACAGAAAGGCATAGTATTTAAAATTAAATCATGGGTCTTCCAAGGGTCAGGACTGTGCATGCAGCCTTGGATCCCAAATTTTAACCCTAAAGATGCTTCTTTTAGTTATGTTCCTTTTTGGTTCCAAATGCCAGAGCTTCCTCTTGAATATAGGGAGTTAAATTTGATAGAAATAATAGCTAATAAAGTGGGAATCTTCCTTATGCATGATAATGAGTTTTTTAAGAACCCTTGAAAACCCATTAGAACTTATGCTCTCTTTGAAAGTAATAGAGAATTTTTGACAAAAATCCAGTTGGTGTCTAAGTATGGAATTTGGCATCAAAAAATAGCGTGTGAAACTCCTAATACTGTATGCACACATTGCCATATTATAGGTCATCATCATTCTCAATGTATGTCAGGATATCCCTCTCAAAAAGTTAATCATATGGTAAGTCCAAAAAATGATTCTCAGCTTTATAATAGGGTTAAATCAGATTCAAAGCTAGGAGATATTAATGTTTAGGAGCAGATTATGCAACCAATATCAAATAATCAAGAGGCCAATTTAAGCAGCATCACTATACAAAAGAGAAAACGGGAAGAAGCTGGAACAAAGGTAGGGTTTTTCAAAAACTCAAAAGGAAAATCCCTTCAATCCAAATTAAAGTTCCACAAAGCACATGGAATTTTATGCAACTTTTTTCCAGCTTGTCACTCAATCTCTATTCCTTAAATAAAACATTAAGTTTAGAAAACCAATAAAATGAAATTGTAAACAAGCTAATGTTCCAAGGCACAAAGGATTATTTAGCTGCTTGGTCTCTCAATGATTTTTCAAAACAGAATCGATTGATAACTCATGTGGCATCTCCCCTAAATGCCCAAGACAAATGGATTGATTTGAAATCTTCAAAGATGCCAAGGGATATGGAATTGGAGTATCTGGTAGAAAAAATGTTGTTCTCAATTGGTTTAGATTTGATTGATGAAATTGTAATAGGAGAGGATTTTTGGGAAGGCAACATTCCATCAAACTCTTAGGAAGGACTAAAATATTTTACAATACAAGGGTAATTAACAAATTTTTTGTGTGATCAAAATCCATTTGAATCCTTTAGAAAATCATATAGTGAAGAATTGCAAGAGGTTAAGTCTTTTGAATCTGAAAGACTGGAGGTTTTAAGGTCAGATTGCATTGAACCTCTTTCGATAGCACAATCTTTGTTGCAGCCTACTGCTAAGAAATCTCCAGGGAAAAGAGGTAGGAAATCAAATTTCACAAAAATGAAGGAGAAAATTGAGGCAAGAGTTTAGAAAACTATTATGGAGTCCATGTCAAACAAGAGACCGAGGAGAGCTTGTTGCTATCCTCAGGCACAATGAGGATTATTTCATGGAATGTCAGGGGCTTAAATGCTCCTGACAAGCGTGCTTGTATCAAGAAATTGATAGATGCTTGTGGAGTAGACATTTTTCTTTTACAAGAAACGAAAGCTTCAAAAGATACATTTGTCTCTTCAATAAAGAAGTGGGCTAGATGGGATTCAATGCATTCTCCAGCTCAAGGTGCTTTAGGAGGACTTGTAATTTTATGGAACCAAAAGCTGGTAAATGTTTCATCATATAAAATTGAGGCTTGTTGGTAGCTTGCATAAGTGACAAAGTTTGATCTTCAATTTTGGTTGATAAATGTGTATGGTCCAATGTCAACTTCTGAAAAGAAGAATCTTTGGGATGAACTCACCAAACAAATTGGTTTGATCCATAATGGGAAAATCATTTTAGCTAGGGATTCTAATGCAATAAATTCTCTTCAAGAAAAGCATGGAGGAATCTTCCCACCACAAAAGGTCATGACAGATTTCAGTCAGTTTATAACTTTGAATGCATTAAGGGATATTCAACCGCAGTTAGGCAGTTTTGCTTGGACCAATAAAAGGAAAGGATTTCTCCAAATTGCAGAAAGGTTAGACAAATTTTTGGTTTCTCTCAGTTGGTTTCTTTTAGCACATAATTTAAATTCTCAAATTCTTCCATATCTTGGATCGAATCATTATGCAATTAGTTTAACCATAACAAACATTTCTAATCCTTAAGTGCAATCTTCTTTTAAATTTGAAAGCATGTGGTTTAGACATCATTAGTTTATGGATATTCTAAAACAATGGTGGGTAAACACTCCATTTCAACAAGGTTCTAAAATGTTCCAGTTCCAAGAAAAATTGAAATTTGGAATAAGCAAGAATTCAAAAACATCTTTCAATAGAAAGACTTAGTTTTTAAATAATTATCAGCAGTTCATGAACACATAATTCAACATGGATTAGATGTTTCCTTGTATGATAAGCAAAAAACCCTTCAAGCGGAATGGGAAGAATTATGTGTGCGTGAAGAGATTTACTAGAGGAAAAAGACTCATGAATTATGGTTAAAAGAGGGTGATCACAACACTAAATTTTTCCATGCATTTGCACAGATTAAAAAGGATTCAAAATCCATTCAGTTTATTCAGGAATTGCCTTCAGGTAACTGGTTAACAAAGGAATCGGATATTATCAATGAAGGTGTTAAATTTTTTTCAAAGCTCTTATCGGCTCCACCAAACATAGATCCCAATAGAATAAATGATTAGCCAGAGCTATTGAGTACAATACCATGCCTTATAAAAAATGAAGATAATAGTTTACTTAAGAGACCCTTCACCTTCGAGGAATTAAAATTTGTAGTCTTTTCACTTCCTCCTGATAAAGCCCTAGGCCCAGATGGGTATACTTCTTTATTCTTTTAGAAGTGTTGGGATTTCTTATGCTTTAAGCTTCTATGGGCTATTAAAGAGTCAAGGAGAATGAGAACCGTGCTTAAGCAATTCAATGTAACCAACATAGCATTTTTTCCAAAAGTAAAAGAACCTAAAACATTTGTAGAATTTAGACCAATTTCATTATGTAATACAATTTACAAAATATTCACAAAAGCAATCTATCTCAGAATTCAAGGGCTCATACCAAGGATCATTTCTCATGAGAAAGGGGGTTTTATTCTAGGAAGGGAGACTTATGAAGGTGCAATTGTAGCTCATGAAGTTCTACATACAATTTCAACTTCCAAACTTCCATCCTTCATTATTAAGCTAGATATGATGAAGGCCTATGACAAGGTTGATTGGAATTTTCTCAACAAAGTTTTATCAAAATTTGGTTTCTTCTCTTGGTGGAAGAGGTGGATAATGTCTTGCCTATCGGGTGCCAAGTTCTTGGTGCTTATTAATGGTAATCCATTGGGTTTTTTCAGTGCTTCTCAAGGAGTTAGACAAGGTGATCCACTTTCTCCCTTTCTCTTCATAATTATGGCAAAAACTTTAAGTAGGTTCATTCTGTTGAAGCATAATCAAATTTTATGGCAAGGAGTGTAGATAGAAAACTCAGATATTTCAGTTACTCATTCCCTTTTTGTGGATGACACCCTCCTCTTCTACAAATCTTCAATATTAGAAGCTAAACAAGTTAAAGAAGTTCTTAGCAAGTATTCATCAGCATTAGGCCAAAAAATTAATTCTACAAAATTGAAGATTTACATTCTAAATACACCAGATGAGCTGAAAAGGAAAATAGCAAAGATGTTGGATTTTCGGGAAGTGGAGCTTCCTTGTACTTATTTAGGGATTCCTTTTTTCAAAGGTTCAAACAAAGCTCAGTACTGGGATAAGGTAATTAATAGGCTCAAAGAAAGTATTTTGATTTGGAAAGCAAGATGGCTATCATTATCATGTAGAATTATTTTAATAAAATTAGTTTTAACTTCTATTCCAAATTATTTTCTAGTTGTGCTCAAAGCTCCAGTATCTGTAATATCCGAAATAGAAAAAATCATAAGATGTTTTCTCTAGAAAGGAAACATAGATGAGCACAAAAAAGTAGATTCTAATCTCACTAGAAGGATTGGAAAAATGTAAGAAACAAGGGGGGGTAGGTGTCCAAAATATTTCATGGAGAAACAAAGCTTTTGGAGCCAAGCTTGTATGGAAAATGTATACAAATCTAGAAGCTAAGTGGAAAAAATAATGCAAATAAAATACCTAGATAATGAAAACCCTACAAGGATTCTAATAGTGGAAGACCCTCCAAAGGGTTCTGCTATTTGGAATTTCATAGTAAACATCAAAAATATCATATTGAAATTATCTTCATGGGAGGTAAATGATGGAAGAAGTGTCAACTTCTGGTCAAATTCATGGAATGGGAAAGCTCCATTGGCTGAAAAACAAGAGCTTCAAGAAGCAAAGACTTCCTTATCCCAAGTATGGGGTGAAAAATTAATAGACTATATTGAATCATCAGATCCTCTCTCTGGGAAAGTAGTGTGGAAAATCCCCACACCTAACCTTATCTCCTCATGGTAATATGAAAGTTATTGTAAGATTTTACAGGAAAGGTTGGTTTTCTTATCTGCAAAACAAGATAGAGTCTTTTGGGTAGCTTCAAAATTGAGCACCTATTCTGTCAAGGAAGGATATGCAATTATAAGTCAATCAAAACTTTTTTCTCTCCCTCACCGAGCATTCACATTTTGTGGGAATAACAAAGTTCTACCTAAAGTGGGTAGTTTTGCTTGGCTTGCCATACAAAAACGTATACTTACAAGTGATCGATTGTTTAAATTGGAAATTGTAGATCCTTTCAAGTGCCCATTATGTGAAGAAGAGTTTGAAACAATTGACTATTTGCTAATTCAGTGTAATTTTTCTAATCTGTGTTGTTATTTTATTAAAAACAAGATTTATCTACAAATACCTCTCCCAAATACAATTTGGGACCTCTTCTAGAGCTGGCCATTATTGTATCAATCTTCCTTCTTTGCTTCTATCTGGCACATTGTCCTAACAATAGTGATATGGAATATTTGGTGGGAATGTAACTTAAGAATTTTTAGGAAAACTAAATCTTCAGTGGAAATGGTAATGGTCAAAATGGAAAAAGCCATATCAAAAGGGGTAAATACTTGTGTACAAAAGGAAAAAATTTCAAATTCATTGTTCACGAATTGGGACAGTTCATTATTAAAGAATTGGAAAAGTATTAAATTCCTTTTGATGGTACTCTTCTCAAAAATAATACTAATAAACTGGATAGAAGATTAATCAAGTGGATTCCACCTCAACAGGGATTTGTCAAATTAAATTTTGATGGAGCGTCTAAATCTGAATCAGCTCAATCAGGCGTAGGAATATATATTAGAGACTCGACAGGGGTAGTCTTGGTAGCATCCTCTATCCACTTAATTCATGGAATGAACAATATTGCTGACGCTCAGGCATTGTTAGCAAGGCTAGAATTGGCTTTGCATCTGGGAATTGCAAAAATATATATAGAAGGAGATTCCATGTTGGTTATAAATGCTTGTAAAACATGAAAGGTTCATAATTGGAGTTTAAACTATGTTTTACAAAGGTTATGGGTAATCATTGATGGCTTTCATGATTCTCTAATAACACACACCTACAAAGAGGGTAACAAGGTAGCTGATTATCTCACAAAATTAGGTTGTGAGGGTAAGGAGGTTAAGATTTTGCATGACAATAATCAGCTAAATGCATTCCCACATCTTAAAGAGTTAATCAAATAGGATGCATTGGTCTTTGTGGTGCCACCAAGGTCAATATAAGTTGAGTAATACACAACATTTAAATAATTTGTTTCATGGGTTTTGAGGTAATGATTCTTGATAAATCCATAAATATTATCAAGCACCTTAAGGACGACATGCATTAGTCGTAAAGGGAGGGGTTACGAGGTAATGATGTTTTATAAAGCCATAAATCTTATCAAGCACCTCAAGGATGATATGCATCAATTTTAAAGGGCCTCACTTACTATGTAATGATGTTGAATATTGCATCATTCAGACACTTGTTACTTCCAAATTATGATTTTTAGTTTTTAATAGCCACCACACAAGCCTCAAATGGGAAGGTACTGCAGTGCCTTAAATGCTTAGTCCTCTGCAATATCTTTCATCATGATCTTCGGTTTAGCAAGCCTGGAATCCAGATTAAATAGGCTGATAAAGATAGTCATTTGTTCATACCAACCAAAAAAGTCTAAAAAGCTTGAATCTAGTATAAAGCAAAAGGATTTGCTGAAGAGTTGGTGAGGAGTTGAGAAAGAAAGAAGGTTTTGGAGCTTTATAGTGATGAAATGACGTTTCATCCATAGAACATGCAAGTAGCACTGCTAGTAAAACATTGGGAGAGACTGATTGAAGGGTCCATTACCAGAGACATTCTCCGAACAGTTTTCAAGTTAGATAATTCTCAGGTGGAAGATAGTATTCACATCATTCTAGGGCTTGAGGTAACTAGTCCTAGGGCACGTCGCATCATCTTTCCATTGTAGGTAATTTCAATTTTCCTGTCTAATGCGCTTGACCTAATTCAATCTTTGAATGAATTGGAGGAGCTGGCTTAGAAGTATATCAATTTTGAATTTTTAATGGATAACACAATTTTTAATTTCAATTTTCTTGTCTAATGCGCTTGACCTAATTCAATCTTTGAATGAATTGGAGGAGCTGGCTTAGAAGTATATCAATTTTTAATTTTTAATGGATAACACAATTTTGCGAGCGGTGCAAAGCTAGAATTTTTATTCAGGGGAAGGTTTTATTGGAGGGATGTTTCCACGGGCCTATGTGCAGAGATGTCTGGGGTTTGAAGAGTTGTTTGATGCCCTCAGATTGGCCATATAATACAATAACAAAAAAATTCTACTTGGAGCACTGCAAAGAAATCATAGGTATATATGCTCTGTTATGGAGTTGGAAATTAGGGAGAAATTCTATGCGCTGGCCTACCTTCGAACCTATGTCCCTCCTCCTCCAAACAATGGGGTACACCTAGATTTTTAGCTTAGAGTCAATTCGCTGGCTTGGGCTCAGACTAAAGTTCAAAACATGCAAAACCAAAATAATTCTAGAGCTTTGGAAAATTCTTTCATGAGAAATGCAAGGCCGGTTTCTTTCTTTCACACACATAGATTTCCAGTACAAGGAAAAAGAGTCTTCGAGCATGGTCTGCAGGTAGCTGAGGGACTTGATTTGCAAGATGAAAATTCAGTGATTGGGGGTTAAAAATAAATGTAAAGGTGTTATTTAGATTGATTTTGGTCATAGTTTCGGGTTTTAATAATTTAATTTTTTTATGTAGTGGGTTTTGAAGCTTACAAGCTCGGGGGCTTTTAACATGATGTAAAAGGATGTAATGGGCTTTTAGTTTTTTGGGTCGGTATTAAGGGGGTGAATTTTTAACATTCAAAATGGGTAGATTAATCATGCTTTTGAAAAAACTCGAGCTATAACTGGAGGTTTTCTTATTGGTTATTTCCTGCCAGTATGCCCCTTAGAACCAATTTTTGTACTATCTTATATATATATATAATATAATACTACAATGGTACACCACTTTTGTTTAAAAAAATAAAAATTAATTAAATAAGAGGAAATAGAAAAGGGAGTATTTAGATTAATTATTTAATAAAGGAGAAAAGACAAAAGATAATTAAATAATTGTAATAATTATTTAACTATAGAGGAATAGAAAGATCAATGAATAGATAAATAATTAATAATTATTATTTATCTATAGATGAATAATGTAGAATGGATAATTAAATGAATAATAATTCATTTAATCATAGAGAGAAAGAAAATGCTAGTGAAATAATTAAAAAGATAATTTATTTAATTGATCATAGGAAAATAAAGATCAAGAAATGAATTAATTAAATAATTAATTTTTTTTAATTATGCAGGGAAGAAGACCAAGACGATGGGAAAATCAAATTCGCAGACTGAGACATTTTTTAGTGTCTACATTTTTCCCCTCTTTGAAATAATGCATCCCATCACATTGTCTCAAATAAATTCAACCAAAACATTCCACGATGAAAGTAGGGTGGATGTATGCCCCCTCAGGAGAATTTTGCAAATTTTCAAAAAAATTAAAAAAAAATGGAAAATTGTTTCAATAAGTCAATTTGATAGCTAGGAGTTCAACGGTGGTGATAGAATTAATTTTCAAGATCATTTAGGGGGGTCAAATTTAGGTTCAAAGTGGCTCAATAGTGCACCCAATACACATCCCTAGCGTAAACCCTAATCTTTTGTCTATAAATATGCCCTTGATTAAGAAAATTGCTTATTTGTGCATTCCAAATTTAGAAAGTTTAGGAGATCTGGCTTTGAGAAGCTGAGAAGATGTTGCTAGTTCCACACTCCACACATAGAGGCTATCGCATCCACACCTTCCTTTGACTTGAGGGAGCGCTAGACCTAGTAAATACTCCAAACCTGCTTTGTGATTTTTTTGATTTTCATGCATTTAGTGGTAGGAAAAATTTAGCAAGAAATTGTGTCGAACGTCATTCAACACAATTGCATGTGGGAATGATGTAGGTGAGTTTGGTTCACCACAATTTCTCATTGTAATGCAATTTCTAGGTCATAGGGGGTGGTTGTGGTGTGACGCATCTGAAATGGTGCACCACATTTGATTTCTGAGTCACAAATGTGACCAAGAATGACACAATCAATAGAAAGCATCATGAAATGATGCATGTGCAAATAGAACAACACAACTGATAAGGGTTTGACCGCAATTGACCCCGATGAAACATTAGATGAGGTGTGTGACACAATTGCAGTTGCATGATGCATGTGCAAGAATAGTGAAACAAATGAATTTTGCAACATAATTGACAAGCAGAATGACGTAATTGACTGATGAAAAATTGCCCCAATTTAGGATAAAATGACTTGTTCAATTTAGGTCCAATAGGTCAAATGTAGATTGTGAATTATAATAATGACTTTTGTGGTGACCTTAGGTTTTACTTCCCCTATCTATATGTGGGAGTCATGATCGATGACATTTTGGCTTTGGGATCAACTATCAGATGGCGGGAGGTGCGCGCTGCTAGATCTAGGATTGTTCTATGTCACATATATGCCCATTGTTAGGGAAAATAGAGGTATGCTGACAATGCTTGTGGAGTGATGGAACTCTGAGACTTGCACTTTTCATCTACCAATCAGGGAGGCTACTGTGACCCTGAAGGATGTGTACATGATATTGTGATTACCAATACACAGGGATTGGGTGAGATATGATCATATTCAAGGGTTGCAGGTGATTTATGTCCACTATGACTATGAGGACGAGTTAGAGCTCAATGTGCATGGTTACGAGATCAAATGGGAGACCTTAGCCAAGAGATATGATAGATTTGATTGTTTTTTGTGCACTTTTATTGTTGTTGTCTTGATTCTAGACCATAGGGGTCATGGGTTTCTAGTAGGCTAGGGAGAGGTATTAGTAGGGATGGTGTAGGAGGAGACAATCTATGCTTGGGGACCATGTTTATTGGGTATGATTTACTTCTAGTTGCATGACATTGTATACCAAGGGTGACAGAGCATGAGTCACGGGGTGACACTACTTATGGTATGGGTATAGGAGCACATAGCAGTGTTCTGACTTAGGGACAATAGTTGGGAGCTAGTACATCTTATGTATATTTGTATGGTGGTGCGGTAACACATACACTCTTAGGAAATACATGATACTGGATACATGACATAGATGTGTTGGTGAGATTTTTTTGGAGACCTTATAGTGATTACAAGTAGTGGGTAGATGAGGATGAGCATTTTCTATGGTGTCAATGACCCAAATACTTGATAGGTCAGACAGTGTAGTCTCATCACATCATCTAGATGTACCTGCCAAAGTGGGTTAGATGGCATTTTGGGGAGAGATAGGGTGTACCTGTAGGGACACTAGAGTTTGTACGTTCCTCACAGGAGGTGCATTCGTGGGGACAAGTAATACTAGTTACCACAACTGAGGAGGAGATTGATGCACTGCAGCTAGTGTAGTGGGCTTGAAGAGGAGGTGCAGTAGATCTTGGTACGACTCTAGAGTATGATGCATGGTGGTTGACCCATAGGCCAGCTCCATATACTGATCCAAATCAACCAAAGCCTATAGAGTGTAGAGGTAGGGGCCCATGAGGCCGGAGGGGGGATAGAGGATGGAGGGGAAGAGGATGAGGAGATGGAGGATGGGGAGATGGTAGACAGGGAGATGATGGAGGGGATGATGAGGGAGGATGAGGAGGAGACAAAGGTAGGAGAAGGAGAGACAAGAGATGACAAGTGGTTAGGCCTTTGTCACCGATTTGTGAAGAGGGTGAGGAGGAGCAGCCAGAGGAGAGGGTAGTTAGGGAGATGGTGATGGAGGAGGGAGAGCAGCATTTGGAGATGTCGGACCTGGAGGTATGACACCAAAATGTCGAGATGATGGAGGTTGAGGTAGAGGAGGAGCATGAAGATGAGCTTGAGATGGGAGATGTCAAGAGAGTCCTTCGAGAGAGGATTGTTGTGGGAGGGGATGTAGAGGAGGGGTTGGAGGAGGTAGGGATCAAAGATGATGATGGGATAGTTGATCAATGGATAGCCACTCTATAGGATTGGGTACATGCACTTGAGGCAGAGGTAGGGGCATTGAAAGAAAAGCGAGATGGGTTGAAGATCGAGAGGGTCACCCTTCAAACAAAGAGGGACCTAGAGGTGATCAGATGACAATAGAAAGATTAGCAGATGCTAGATTTTGTGGCCACATATAGTGGGTTAGTTGTCGATGTAGCATGAGAGTTGGCTAGATCCAGCACAGGATTACAATATTACTAAGATCTATATGAGAGAGCAGTGTTTCCCGAGAGGAGAGAGCCAAGTTTCACAGAGGTTTAGAGTTGATCCTAGGGTAGGTCATAGAGCAGAACCTATAGCTGAAATTCTCATAGTAGATCACAGAGTGGTGAGGCATCAGGCTTGAGATGGTCCACTCCATATGATAGGCCATCGACTATTGGAAATATGTGCCTCAAACATTACAAGCTGAAACCTCCTTTAGAGCAATGTCGGTGTGACATTTTGATTGTCTGGCTGACTAGCAGTTTGTTTTATCAAATTCTGAACAGGTCGCTGTGACCTAGGTATTGTCTTGCTGAAAGGTCCACTGTGGAGTCTATCGCTGTAGCTTGGTGTATTCGCTATGACCTCATAGCGCTCGAGAGAACTTTGGCTGAAAGGCCATTCATTCGTTTATCGGCATAACTCTTGGTGACTGGAGTTTCAGAGTGGCTTCAACATTCAGAGAGATGTCTCAGCGAAGTGTTTATCTCTCACCGACAGAGTATGTATTGAGGTCTTCAGAATAACCTATATTCACTTGGTAAGATGTCATCGCGAAAGCAAATGTTATGTCGACGGTGTTTGCTTGTTTTGTTTCATCGGGAAGACTTAAGTGTTATCTTTGGTATAACTCAAAGCTATCGGGGAAGGTCTTAGTGATAGAAGAAAACTATGCCGATAGGGACTACTCAGGAGTTATCGATATAACTCTTAGACTTCGTTATGAGGTCTGAGCGATAAGCATTTGTCTTGCCGATAGCCGAGGTAACTCTTGGCGACAGTCAGTCTTCGGTGAAACATATATAAATCAGTAAGTTCTCTTGGTGATGGACAAATGTTTTGGCGACAGGTGAACACTTTGGAGTAGCATATGAATATCGCTATGAACTCTTGGCGATAGGAGTAAGTCTTGCCGACTTCCGTTGGGTGCTCGGCAGATATGGGAACTTCGGTGTAACCTTAGTGTTTCTCCATGACCTTCTCACGAAAGGGATAAGTCAAAACGACTACGTGATGACTCGATATATCTCTTGGAGCTCGATATAATATCTTGGTGACTACAAAGGCTCTTGGAAATATCGGTAAGAGGTCAATGTGGCATTGGCGAGACACTGTTAGTGTCTCACCGAGATGCCAATGTAATTCAAATTTTGTTGATCGTGTATGACTTCTGATGTGGCATCACATGGATGAATTAGAAGAGCCAAATTGGAACCGTTGGGAGTTTGTTCATTGTGACGGTTCTGTGAGGGAGCTCGACAATCAGGGAACGCCAGGGATATAGTTGGAAATTACAGATGTTTTGATGTTGGATATTAGTTTGATCAATAGTGAAGTGTGAAGAATTCAAACTGTATCAGTGAAGGATGAAAATATGTAAAGGCTATAACCTGAAAGTTTTCTGTTTGAAGAATGTACATGATGAATGCTGCTGTATAATGACACTAGAAAGATAAGTCTGGAATTGTATGTAACTTTGATTACTGTAATACAAAGTGATTTCTCTTAGTGTGGTGGGTTTTTCTCCTGTAAGGGTTTTCCCACGTATATCTGGTGTTCATGTGTGTTTGTCTAAATACTCTGTTTCTATAATCTGTCTCATAGTGCATCTCAATTAGATTGTAATTGAAAATTTAAAAGTACTTCTACATTCTTTCCTGAGGTATTGACGTTAGGAAAATTGTTTTCCGCATCTAGTTTTCCTTACAAGTGGTATCAGAGCCTGGCCAGTTGTGTTATCCTTGGGGGTACATTGGGTTTTTTGTGTCAATACTGTTCAGTGGGAGTTTTGTAGAGATTGTTATTTCTATTTACAGATTAAGATGTCTAGTTCATCTGGGAAGATTGAAATAAAGAAATTCAATGGCAGTAACTTTGAATTGTGGAAACTCAAAATGGAGGATCTCTTAGTAGATCGAGACCTTTGGCTTGCTATGTCTGGAACTAAACCTACAGGCATGAAGCAAGAAGAATGGGACCTTGCAGATAGGAAAGCGAAGGGGCTGATAAGGCTCTGTTTGGCAGACTCAGTTCTTCTCAATGTGCATGAAGAAAAGTCTGCTTCTCTCTTGTGGAAGATACTGTTGTCTATTTATTAGGGGAAATCTTTGGTGAATAAGTTGTTCCTGAGAAAGAAGCTTTACTCTTTGAGAATGCAGGAAGGAGGGTCTGTTGCTGATCATTTGAATGCATTTAACATGCTGCTCGCACAATTAACATCTGTTGATGTAAATATTGAAGAAGAAGATCACTGTATGCTTATGTTATGTTCTTTGCCAGACTCATGGGATCATCTAGTGATGGCTATTGGGAGTACAACATCCAGTTTCAAAATGGAAGATATTGTTGGTTCTTTGCTATCAGAAGAAATGAGAAGAAAATCTTCTAAGATGGCGAAGGAGGCTCTTGTTGTCAGAGGAAGGTCAAAGGAGAAAGGAAAGAAGAAGGACAAGAAGTCCAAATCGAAATCAGAGGGGAGATCAAAGTCTCCTGGCAAGAAGTCCAAGGTGAAATGCTGGAATTGTGGGAAACCTGGTCATGTCTGAAAGGATTGTAAAGAGGAGAAAAAGAAGAAGAAAGGATCTTCCAATAATGGTTCTTCTCATAGTGATGGTGATGCCTTCATTGCAGCCTTGGCTACTCAGGCATCATATGATGTCTGGTTGATCGATTCTGGAGCATCGTTCCACATGAAATCTCATAGAGAATGGTTTACAAAGTATGAAGAATACGATGGTGGAAAGGTGTACTTGGCGAGTGATTCAACCTTGGAAATTGTTGGCCGTGGAAGAGTCATAATTCAATTCCCTAATGGCAGAATAAAGGAGATCAATGATGTTATGCACATACTAGGTCTGGCTCAAAATTTACTTTTTGTCAGTAAGCTAAATGATATCAGAGTACAAGTCTTGTTCTCAGGAAGTGGCTGCAAGATGACTAGAGGTTTAATGGTGCTGGCTAGAGGTGCTTGAATTGGTACCCTGTACAAGCTGGATGCACAAGCTGTTCATTGTAATAGTGTCTCTTTGAAGTCACTGAAAGCTACTCATAGAGGTAAAGAGGGAAATATCCCTAATTATGTAAACTCTACAAAAATAAAAATTCTTGTAGAAAAGACCATGCTTTGGCATCATAGGTTAGGCCACATAGGAGAAAAAGGTTTAAAAACCTTGAAGAAAAAAAACCTGGTTGAGGGGCTTGAAGACTGTAATCTGGAATTTGAATTCTGTGAACACTGTATATATGGAAAGCAGCATCGTGTTTCATTTTATGACAGTCCTCATAAAACTTCTGGTTTGTTAGAGTATATTCATTCGAATGTGTTTGGTCTAGTAGATGTTCCTTCTTTGTCTAAATCAAGATACTATGTGTCATTCATTGATGATTACTCAAGAAGAGCATTTATATATTTTTTGAAAAGTAAATCAAAAGTGTTCAGTCGATTTAAGGAGTTTAAAAATCTTGTTGAAAATCAGATTGGTAAAACAATAAAATGCTTAAGGACTGATAATGGCAGTGAATTATGTTCTGATGAATTTGAAAGATATTGTAAAGACCATGGAATCAAAAGACACAAGACTACACCTTACACTCCACAGCAGAATGGAGTTGCAGAAAGGTTCAATAGGACAGTGATGGAGAGGGCATGAAGTATGCTTAGTAGTGCTAGTTTGGAAAAAAAAAATTGGGCTGAAGCTACGCTACTGCATGTTACTTAGTTAATCGGTCTCCAAACTTTGCTCTTGTTGATAAGACACCTATGGAAGCGTGGTCTGGTAAGAAGCCCTCTCTTAGACATATTAGAGTCTTTGGCTGTGAAGCATATGCACATGTGCCGGATGTAAAAAGATCTAAGTTGGACAACAAGGCTGTTAAGTGTATATTCATTGGCTATAGTGCTAACATTAAAGGATACAAGCTTTGGAATCCTGTTATAGAGAAAGTTGTATACAACAGAAGTGTAATCTTTCATGAGCTGAAACCTTCCACCTTGGATCTGCAGTTAGAGACAAAGTCAGAAAATAGTAAGGATGTAGTAGTAATTCCTCCTACACCAGAGAAAGAGGAATTGAAGATTCAAAACATAACTAAAACCAAGGAGAGCTCAAGCAGTTCTGAAAGCTCTGAGGAAGATGAACCTCAGCCTCAGCCAGTGAGGAGGTCAACCCGAGAAAGGAAACAACCAGATAGGTATGGGTTCTCATTAATTGATTCTACTTGTGCCTATGCCTTGATTTCTAGCACTGATGAGCCTAGGACTGTAAAGGAGGCAATTAAAATGTCTGATTCAGATTCTTGGTTGGAAGCCATGGAGGAAGAAATGGCGTCATTAGATAAAAATGAAACCTAGAGTCTAGTGCCCTTGCCTAAAGGCAGAAAACTTGTGGGTTGTAAATGGGTATTTAAGAAAAATATTGGTCTGGATGGTAGTGTAGAAAAATATAAAGCACGACTGGTTGCAAAGGGTTATTCCTAGGTAGAGGGAATTGACTATGGGGAAATCTTTTCTCCCTGTAGCAAAGCTGGCCCATTAGATTTCTATTGTCACTTGCAGTAGCTTATGACTTAGAGGTTGAACAGATGGATGTGAAGACAACATTTCTTCATGGTGATCTTGAAGAAGAAATCTATATGTCGCAGCCTGAGCACTTTGTTGAGAAAGGTAAAGAAAAACTAGTATGCAAATTAAAGAAGTCTCTGTATGGGTTAAAGCAGTCACCTAGAATGTGGTACCAGAAATTTGATACCTATGTAATATCTTTAGGCTTTGTGAGATCAAAATCTGATCACTGTGTATACTATAAAGCTGAAAGTGATCAAGTGCTTGTTATTGCTCTTTATGTTGATGATATGTTGTTCATAGGAAATAGCAAGCTAATGATTTCTGATCTTAAGTCTTAGTTGTCTGCTAAGTTTGAAATGAAGGATCTTGGTGTAGCAAGGTATATTATGGGGATGGAGATAACCAGGGATAGGAAGAATAGAAAGCTTTGGCTCAGTCAGAGTAAGTATATAAAGACTGTTCTAGAGAGATTTTGTATGAATGATTGCAAACAGTTAGTTGTTCCAGTCATACAGGGAATGAAGCTATCTGTTGAGGACTGTCCAAAATCTCCTACTAAGATGGAGGACATGACCAGTGTGCCCTATGCTAGTACTGTAGGGCAGTCTCATGTATGCAATGGTCTATACAAGACCAGACATTGCCCAAGTAGTGGGAGTACTTAGTCAATTTATGGCTAATCCAGGAAGAATACATTGGGATGTTGTGAAGAGGGTGTTTAGGTATTTGAAGGGAACTTCAGATTATGCATTGTGTTACCAGGGTAATTCGGTTGAATCACAGAGGACTCTCAGCATTCGTGGTTATGTACATTCTAATTGGGTAGGGGATATTGACAGCAGAAGATCCACCAATGGATACATTTTCATGTTGAATGGTGGTGCAGTGAGTTGGATGAGCAAGCGGCAGGGTATAGTCGCTTTGTCCACTACAGAGGCTAAATACATGGCAGCTACCCATGCTTGTAAAGAAGCTGTATGGTTGAAACGTTTGTGTTCTAAAATTGGTTTTGATGCAGGGGAAATAACAATCTTATGTGACAGTCAAAGTGCCATTTGTCTGGCAAAGAATCCAACTTTCCATGCCAGGACGAAACATATTGATGTGCAGTACCACTTTGTACAAGATATGGTTGAGGATGGAAAGGTCAGTTTGGAAAAAGTTGATACTCTGGAGAATGTTGCAGATGCATTGACGAAGCCGGTGAGCACAGACAAGTTTAGGTGGTGTGCCAGTTCAATGGGCCTTAGTGCCCATGTTTTTCAGTAAAGTAATTTTTTTCATGCTCTGGAGGTGCCTGAATGATCTTCATCAAGTGGGAGATTGTTGGAAATATGTGCCTCAAACATTACAAGCTAAAACCTCCTTTAGAGCAATGTCGGTGTGACATTCTGATTGTCTGGCCGACTAGCAGTTTGTTTTATCAAATTCTGAACAGGTCGTTGTGACCTAGGTATTGTCTTGCCGAAAGGTCCACTGTGGAGTCTATCGCTGTAGCTTGGTGTATTCGCTATGACCTCATAGCGCTTGGGAGAGCTTTGGCCAAAAGGCCATTCATTCGTTTATCGATGTAACTCTTGGCGATTGGAGTTTCAGAGTGGCTTCAACATTCAGAGAGATGTCTCAGCGAAGTGTTTATCTCTCACCGATAGAGTATGTATTGAGGTCTTCAGAATAACCTATATTCACTTGGTAAGATGTCACCGCGAAAGCAAATGTTATGTCGACAGTGTTTGATTGTTTTGTTTCATCGGGAAGACTTAAGTGTTATCTTCGGTATAACTCAAAGCTATCGGGGAAGGTCTTAGCGATAGAAGAAAACTATGCTGACAGGGACTACTCGGGAGTTATCGATATAACTCTTAGACTTCGTTATGAGGTCTGAGTGATAAGCATTTGTCTTGCCGATAGCCGAGGTAACTCTTGGCGACAGTCAGTCTTCGGTGAAACATATATAAATTGGTAAGTTCTCTCGGCGATGGACAAATGTTTTGGCGACAGGTGAACACTTCGGAGTAGCATATGAATATCGCTATGAACTCTTGGCAATAGGAGTATGTCTTGCCGATTTCCGTTGGGTGCTCGGTAGATATGGGAACTTCGGTGTAACCTTAGTGTTTCGCCATGACCTTCTGGCGAAAGGGATAAGTTAGAATGACTACGTGATGACTCGGTATATCTGTTGGAGCTTGATATAATATCTTGGTGACTACAGAGGCTCTTGGCGACATCGGTAAGAGGTCAATGTGGCATCGGCGAGACACTGTTAGTGTCTCACTGAGATGCCAATGTAATTCGAATTCTATTGACGATTTATGACTTCTGATGTGGCATCACGTGGACGAATCAGAAGAGCCGAATTGGAACCATTTGGAGTTTGTTCATTGCGACAGTTCTGTGAGGGAGCTCGACAGTCAGGGAATGCCAGGGATATAGTTGGAAATTACAGATGTTTTGATGTTGGATAGTAGTTCGATCAACAGTGAAGTGTGAAGAATTCAAACTGTATCAGTGAAGGATTAAAATCTGTAAAGGTTGTAACCTGAAAGTTTTCTGTTTGAAGAATGTACATGATGAATGCTGCTATATAATGACACCAGAAAGATAAGTCTGGAATTGTATGCAACTTTGATTACTGTAATACAAAGTGATTTCTCTTGGTGTGGTGGGTTTTTCTCCCATAAGGGTTTTCCCATGTATATCTGGTGTTCATGTGTGTTTGTCTAAATACTCTGTTTCTATAATCTGTCTCATAGTGCATCTCAATTAGACTGTAATTGAAAATTTAAAAATACTTTTGCATTCTTTCCTGAGGTATTGATGTTAGGAATTTTTTTTTCTGCATCTAGTTTTCCTTACATCGACATTAGAGCACATGTCTCTAGGCTTGCCACGATGAGAGGACATGTAGGAATCAAGGTCAAAGGAGAAGAAGCTCAGGCTAGGACTCATTTTGACATTATGTATTATGATACTGTATTGTGATCATCGAGCCTACGAGCTCCATTTTGTTATAGATGATAAATCTTGACATTGTCTTATAACACATTTTGAGTGATATATGATATGATTTTTGGCAGTGATTTATGATATGTAGTCTTAAGTGATTATGTTATGTATTTTTATGCTTTTATGATGTTTATTTATGCATTCTATATGATCATGCAATGTTGTGATATGATGGATGATTATGCATTTATAATGTTGTTTTTGCATTCTATTTGTTTATGCAATGATATGATATATTAATGTAGTACAACTAACCTAACTTTTATGATGTGATGAGATATGTGAATGCAATTAATGTTATGTAATAAATATGATGTCTATGGATCATGCATGTAATGATTAGAAATGTCTAATGTGGATGCAAAGTATGTTGTATGATATGACTATGATTATGCAATGTGTATTAAAATGTCGATGCAATGTATATGAGATGTGATAAACGGAAGTAGACTATGATGTAAAATGCAATGATATGCCTAATATGTTATGATGCTATGAAATGATAATGTTATGGGGATGCACTCTATATATTTTTATTTTCTCATGCAAATATATGTGGCTTATTATGATGATGTCTATGATGATAATGTTTTCTATAATGTTTCCTAACATGATCATGTATGTAGGGTATTTTCGTATGCCATAGGACGCTATTGAGATGAAGATAGAAGAAATGTTAGGATGTAAGAGATGGAACTTAGCATGGAGAATGAAAAAGAAGGTGTGAAGTCAAGAGGGAAATGACAAAGGACAAACATTCATGCTTTTATGTTTATCATCATCGGGCACCAAAACTATTACAAATGGAGCATAAACACCACGGTATGATATAGACCAAGGTGTGCAAGGTTACCATTTGTAAGAAACAAATAATCAAAAGACAATGCCAAAAGACAAGGATTGACCTGACTCATATTAAGGACACAATTGCCCTAGTCTTTTTGTCAAGACAAACCACAAACAATAGGGAAAGAAAAGAGATCATGATCCATCATCGCCCCTCTAAATCCTTGTGTATAGGAGTGAATTTGCACCCCTCACACAAATTCCCCTTTTACTCTCCCTCACCTTAGAAAATCAAATCCAAAGGAAAAAATCCACATCAACCCACTGTCTTCGTTCCACTTGGCATCTTTTTTATGTGTGAACAGAAGAATAACTGTCAGGGACACTCGTGTGGCACACAGATGTTTGCACGAAACACTTATGTCCTTGATGGATTCCTGCATCTAAAGCCTGCAGAGGCGTTACACTTCCCATTGGGGTCAATTTGTAATGCCCCTATTCAACCAACCGACCCAAATATGGTCATTTTTCTCATCCCACTTTGAAAAACACTCGTCATTCATGCATTTCATCTTCTTCACAATCCTCTAAGCATTCAACTCATCTTCTTTTTCACCCCCTAAGCAATCTAGCATTCACTCCTTGCTTTCTCAGCCTTCAAGCAACACTTTGGAACTCCATAGCAGCAACAACAACACTCCATCAACTTCGTAGAGCAAGTGTGGAACAACACCATTGTAGTAGGGGATTGAGTCCTCTCATTTTATCCTCCATTAGCTAGTGAGCTCTTGGTGGAGGTGGTAAGCATTTTTACTCCTCTCCTGTACGATTTGGTTGAGTAGCACATTACTATTTTGTAGTGTTATTGTGTTCTTTACTTTCATTCTTCCTTTATCATACTTTTCTCCGTTGTTGCTATCTTGGCTATCCGTGGAGGTGGAAACACCAAAATGGGGGTTTGATTGAGGTAGGCCCCTATACAACCACCCAATAATTTTGCTTCTTCTTGTGTGTAGGTGGACGTGCATTTGGAGCTAGCTGGTGAACAAATACCTTGGTGAGATTATTCTTGTCACCTTAACCGTCATATATTTAATTTATCATATTCAATCATATTTTTCCTACTTCATAGCTTTGTTTTGGTCCTTTGGAAATAACTAGCTAGGTAGTCAACCTGTTTTCTAGTGGTTCATACTGTCTTTTTGGTCCTCTGGTCATATGGATGCCAATGCACCTGAGAGACGCTAGCACATCGCGTTGTCATCTCGGAACCGCACTTTCATCCTTAGGTAGAGAGCTTCCTGAGGTACAGTGTTGAACCCAAAAATTGGCTTGCCTAGCCCCATTCTGAGTTTCAGGTCTACAGAGTGATCGAAGGACCTTATAGTCCTCATCATTCTTGTCCCTCCTTTCAAAAGCATTCCCTTAGAGTGAGGTAAGTTAGGGCATCCTTCCGCTCTTGGCTCTCCATGACCTAGGGCCTTAAACGTGGTTGGTCGCCCTCTCTTACACCTTGATAGGACATCCTTGAGGTGACTAGTAACATGATCAAAGACAAGCCAAAAGAAAAGACAAATTCAGACCAACAAAGTGTTTTCCAGAGAGATAATGTTTACTGGTAGGATTGACAAGATTGATTGATATGATTGATTAGGTTGACCAAATGGCCATTGATTATGCCTGATTTCAGGAAAGAAATATCCCATTTAAGGTAGATGACCGAGATGATCGATTGATTGATTGTTTGGCTGAACTTGATTGATAGATTGATAAGGTTGATTAATTGATTTGATTGATTATGCCTGGTTTCAAGAATGACACATCCTGTATAAGGAAATATTAATTGAACAAGATGACAAGATTGATTGACCAAGTGATTAAATTGAGTTGATTTGATAAGGTTTGATTGACATGATTGACCAATGTGATGATTCCTGGTTTTAGGAAAGAAATATCTTGTTTAAGGAAAATAACACATCTAATCAAGTTGACCAATTGACCATTTTAATGAACACCTAATTTCAAGAAAGACATATCTTGCTTAAGGCGAATGACAAGGTTGATCAATGACAATGTCTAATTCTTAGGAAGGATGCATCCTGATTAGAAGGAAAGTGGTAAGACCAAATGATACAAATGACATAATGCCCCATTATGATATAATACCAATGACCTAATAGTGATGATGATTAGGTGATTGATCGATTGAAGATTAAATATTTATCAAATATGTTTTTTTGTTGATTCATGATTTGGTTGGAATAGTGATTTCTCAAAGGCAAAGGATACAACCAGACTTAAAAAAACCTAAAGGACTGGCCTAGGGCCTTAGGGGCTCATTGATTATTGGCCTTTCCTACGTTATGCACGTAGATACCTTATAGTTCGACTTATGCAAACCAAAATTGATATGTCTCGACAAAACCCCAAGGACTGACCTAATGTCTCCAGGTTCCATCAAGAGATGGCCTTGTCGACATAGCAATGCATAGAGACAATGTAGTTTGATGAAACTAACACATAGTGACTCTAACTATTTTTGGGAGTTTTGATGCTTTCTGATTTGTTTGGATTTTTGACAGTTTTTATGATTTTTTGGATATTGATGGTTTTATGATTTTTTTTTATTTTGATGGTTTTATGATTTTTTTGGATTTTTATGTTTTAAAGGTTGATGCCACATGTAGGATCCCATGAAGACATAAGTCAAGGAATTTCCCCTAGTCAGGTATAGGACCAATTTATTATGTGCGAGGGGATCGATGGATGCAAATGATGGTTATGAAAGCGAAGGATGCCAGATTTCAGTGGTTTTTAGGCCATGAGAAGAATGAAAAAGCTTTATTATGGACAAATGATATGTGCGAATGGATGGAAAAAAGACGAAAAAACCAAGTAGAGTGATGGTAGATGGAGGAGCATAGAGTAACTACGCATGACACTTGTTTTCTAGGCTTTCACCATGGTACTTATCCAAAGCACCACCGAAGTGGTTTCCACTTTTGGATGAATTATTTCTCTTTACTATTTTTTTTATTTTTTCCATTTTTTTCTTTGCATTTTTTTGTTTTTTTGTATTTTTTTCTACTTTTGATGGGATACTCTGAGAATTAGGTGTAGTTCTACAAAGGTGCATGTTGTTGATGGGTTCAGGAAATGGTTCACCTTCAGGAGTGGAGAGCTGATAAGTACCAGATCCATATGCCACTGTGATGTATAAGGGCCCAACTAATTGGGTTCAAACTTTTCATGATTTTCTGGATCTGTCTGATTCTTCAGATTCTCTTTCAAGACTAAGTCACCAATGTCAAAGCTTCTAGGTCAGATCTTCTTATTGTATTTGTGTTAAAGGTAGTTATGATATTCTTGCAAATGTGTTAAGGCATTCTATCTCTTTTCATCCAATAACTCTAGCTCATGTAGACGGGATACACGGTATTCTTCTTGATTGATTAATCCTTGCATAGATACCCTTAGGGATGGTAACTCAAACTTAATAAGAAGTATGGCCCCAGATCCAAAGATGAGGGAATATGGAGTGGCTCCTATAGGAATACGAATACTGGTACGATAGGCCCATAAAGCAAGATTAGATCAGATACCTTTGATTAGATACCAAAAATTAAGGGTCTTCAAGTTTGATCACTATTTGGGAATCACCATAAACTTGAAGATCCTTGATTTTTCATTTAATTTCCATTCAGAGTCCTGTTAGTAATGCTTCATATTCAATTATTTTATTGGCGCATGGAAATTCTATTTGAAATGACTTGGGAATGGAATCCCCTTGAGGTGTGATGAATAAAATACCAGCTCCTAAACCATGACTTATGTAGGACCCATCAAAGTATAATTTCCATGTTGTTGTTGTCTCTATGACAAAGATTTATTCATCTAGAAATTTAGATATTAGAGGATGATCTTCTTTTACTATTGCATCTTTGAGTTGATCAGCAATCACTTATCCTTTTATTTCATTTTGATCGACATATTCAATGTCATACTTAAAATCATAACCCATTTAGCTAGTTGTTTTGTTAGAGCAGCTTTATTGAGAAGATACTTTAGAGGATCAATTTTGGTTATCAACTTTGTCTTATGATTTAGCATGTAATGTCTCAATTTCTAGGTTGCAAACACAAATTCTAGGTGTGCTCATTCAATAGGGTTATATTTTAACTCATATCCAACCAAGGTACAACTAATTTAGTAGATTGCTCATTCTTTTCCATCATTATCATTTTGTGCCAATAATGCCCCCAGTGTTGATGTAGTTGCTATTACATACAATATCAAATGCCTTCCATCAATTGGAGCCATAAGGACTGGTCGAGTCAATAAATAATGCTTAATTTAATCAAATGCTTCTTGACATTTTTCTGTCCAAATGAAGGGGATTCCTTTTCGTAACAAATATTGAAACAGATCAATCTTGTCTGCTAGTTAGGTGATAAACCTACAAATTGATTGCATACTTGTAAAGTACTTAGTTGACTGATGTTAGTGGGTGGTGGCATGTCCAAGATAGCTTTTACTTTTGTAGGATCAACATCTATTCCTCTGCGGGAAACAATGTATCCTAAAAATTTTCCTAATTAGGCCTCGAAAACACATTTCTTTGGTTTTAACCTGAGTTTGTATTTTTCCAAGGCTATGAGGTAAACACTTTATTCTAGAGGTTTTGAGAGAATATCATCAACATAATACTCCATAAGTGCATGCATTTAATCATGAAATATGGTAGTCATTTCTATTTGATATGTAGCTCCAACATTCTTAAGACTAAATGGCATAACGTTCCAACAGAAGGTTCCCTAAGCGCATGTAAAGGTTGTATTTGGTTGATCTTTAGGAGAAATCCTTATCTAGTTATAGCTAGAGAATCCATCCATAAGTGATAGCATTTTGCATCTAGCAGTGAGGTCCATTATGATGTCAATATTTGGTAAGGGAAAATCATCTTTAGGACAAGCCTTGTTAAGATCTCTAAAATCTGTGTATACTCTAATTTTCCCATTCGGTTTTGTGATAGGAACAAGATTAGATATCCAAGCTAAATAATCAATAGAGAATATGAATCTAACATCCAAGAGTTTCTTTAGTCCAAACTTGACCAAGAGTGCAATCTGCGGGTGCATTTTCCTTAGATTGTGTTTGTATGGTTTGGAATTTGGTATCAATTGTAAGTGATGTAAAACAAGCTCAGGGTCCAACCCAAGAATATCAGCATATGACAATATGAAATTAACTTATCTCTCTAAAATGAATACTGCAAACTCAGGTTTTTCCTCAGTGGTCAAAGATGCTACAAGCTATATGATTCTAGAGTTATCTTGTGTCCCAATGTTCACTTCTTTTGTCTCTTCTACAAGCAATGGAAATCTCTCTTAGTCTATAGGGAGACTGTCGAGTTCTCCATCCTCAGGAACCTCAAAGAGGTTCTCACCTTTAGATATGTCCTTTATTTTTACTTTTCATGATCAACAAGCACCTTTCAATTTTTACTTGAAGACCTATTCTTTTTATTTTGACTTTTTTATTTTCACTTTTGTGACTAGAGGAAAGGAAAGCCTCACCAAAGTATGTTACAATATTGAGTTCTATGAAAAATCCAACCTTAGGATCCCCACTTGGTATTTCTTCATGAAGTCCCATGAACTCAACAATTGCTTTGTCGTTCTTGAATGTGTCTAAACTCAGTGGTTCTTGTTGGTCCCAATGTATTAACTGTTGGTAAATGAGAGGTAATCCATCATCAGTGTTTTCAAGGGTCATGGTGTATGCAGATAAGGTGAAGATAGAGGTAGATTCATCCAGTTCCCAAAAGGTTTCGATCCAAACTTCCCTTTGCAAGGGAATCTTTAAACATTTGATTAAATCTTTCCTCAAAGGTAGGCTCACTAGGTTCTCTAAATTTTTCCACAAGGTCATAGTCATTGAATGATCTTTCAAAACCCCATTCCCATTGATTGGAATCAGAGTCAGTATAATAGTCCTTAGATGTCTTGATTTCATTTTAATTGTTAACGATCTCACTCGAAGGAAACCCAATACCTTGGATACTCACTTTCACTGGTACAAACCCTAACCCACTATACTTTGGTAATTTAGGAGGTAGTAAGGGTTCCACTATGTCATGTTTATTCAGACCAAGGATACTATTTCCATCATATCCTTGTTTCTTCATCAAGAGGAACTATTTTGGATATTGTTCAACTGGCAACTGCTTAGGTTCTATATCTTCCTCTTCTTTATACAACTATGTATAAATGTGGTCATCCAATTTTTTTTTGGCTAACTCCCCCCATTTAGTGAAGGTCGTAGGAGGACTGTAGATGATAACCTTAGGATGCATAAGATGTGGTTTTCCATAATACCTTGGTGATTTAGGAAACTTTCCATTGTAAATGAGACTCTTCATGTTGTACTCTCCACATCCTTTTCCTTGAATCTAGATTTTGGGTTTGGAAGGTGTGGTGAATGGAGTGGACGATTTGACAAGGTTAGATGGATCAATGTAGTGGGATGAGGTGGAAGATGAGGCCTCTCGATTTATGGGAACTTGGTGCTCAATGGCTCCTTTTAGGTTTGTGCAATACTGGAAGGGATTAGGATCACTGGGAATAGTAATTTTAGTGCCATTATGTGGAAACTTGAGGCATTGGTGGTATGTGGATGGTATGGTCCTCATGGGATGAATCCATGGGCAGCTAAGGAGAAGATTGTAGTATAAATCCAGATCCAAAACATGAAACATTTTGTTTTTCATAGCTAGACCAACTCTTATGGGAAGTGAAATTACTCCTTTCGATGAGCGTTGAACATCATCATAAGCCTTGATAACAATTTTCTTAGTTTGATCTATGAAATTCTTAGAGTATCCAAATGCTTTTACCAATTTTAGAGAGAAAATGTTTAGACCTGATCCACCGTCTACTAAGACTCATTTGATCTTATGTTTATTTACATAGACTTCAAGGTGTAGAGGATCATTTGATCCAATTTTTGTGTGGAAAAGTCTTGTTTAGAGAAGGTGACATGATGTGGCATACCTAGGTATCCAACCATGGCCTGAAATTCATTGACATCTAGTTCAATAGGTATGGATGCTTCCTTCAAGGATTTATCAAGGATAACTCTCTATTGAAGGGATATGTGGAGTTCCAGAATACAAATTTGTGCGGGAGTATTCCCTAGCTGCTCTAGGAGATTATATTGGATTTTCGATTGTGGATTGGAGGGAACCCTTTGTAGAGTTACCTTGGCTTTGCTAGTGGTGAAAACACATTCTAAACTTTTCTTATTTATGGTAATAGTGGAAGCACAATCATCAAAGGCTCGTACATGGTGAACAATAGTGCTATAATCGTGTGTAGTGTGGGCATAATTGGAATTATTGTTATTCCCTAAACTAGAGGATTTTCCTTTGTCATGATCTTGCAAGGAAGTTTTAAATATGGTATGATCAACATTTGTCTTGGCTTGTGAATTGTCTATTGAAATGATTCCTTGTTTAATAAGATCTTGAATGATATTTTTGAGTGTCCAACATGAAGATGTCTTATGTCCTTTTCCACAGTTGTATTCACAATATTTGTTTTCCTTCCACCAGTCAGGTTTTATCAATGAGGGTTCATAGTTCTTGATGTCTGGTAGTTGGATGACATTGGATTGTAAAAGTGTCTTTAGGACTGATTCAATGGGTTCACCCAATGGGGTATATGTTTTCTTAGCACGTGAAGGTCCTCTGTATTGTTGGTTGTTTTGAACTACGTTTAATGTTTAATTTTGACCTTGTGTTTGGGTATTTGATGTGTTTGATGTGGAAGGACCTTTGAGGTGAATAGTAGGACCTTTATTTATCACTTTAGCATCAACGAATCCATCATTAGTGACATTCTTATTTTGGGACCAAATTTTGCTTGTCATTGTTCGCCTTTGGGGTCTCTTTGTGCACTTTGACTAGTCCCTTTGTGATAAGAGCCTTTTCAATAAGGACACCTTTCTAAATGAAATCCTCAAAATTTGTACGACATTGGATTTGAATACCAGTCATCATTTCTGCATTAAGGTTTTCCACAAATTGTTGGAAATATATGCCTCAATCTCACAGGTTGAAACCTCTAAGAGAGGCAAGTCGGTGTGACATGCTTTGGGTTTGGCTGACTAGCAGCTTTGGATCTTGTAGTTTGTACAAGTCGCCGAGACAATGATTAAGTCATGCCGAAGGAGCTTATCGCTGTGACTTGTGATTGTCATTGTAACCCTATGCCAAGTGGAGATCTCTAGCTGACAGGCCATTCATATCATATATCGGGGAGACCCTTGGCCGAAAGGCTTACTTCGGTGTGAAGTCCCAGTGACGAATGAAGTCTCTCCGATAGCATTTTCTATTGAAGTCTTCAGAGAGAGTCTTGGGTATTCGGTAAGAAGTCTTACCGATATGGATGTCTTGCCGACAGCTTTATCCTAGGGACATCGGTATGACTTGAACACTCAGGAAGAATTCTTGGCGATAGTTGGTGTGTCTCACTAACGGTATACACTCGAAGCAGTACAAAGGTCTCGATGTGAAGTCTTAGCGATGGACAAAAGTCTTGCCAACTGTTGTTTGGATCTCAGTATGACTTGTGAGCATTCAGAGTAACGTCTCAGTGATAGCGATATGTCTTGGTGATAGATGAGTACTTCAGAGTAACTTTGAACCTTGGTAGGATCTCTCAGCGAAAGATGATTGTCTCACTGAATGGAAAACTTACATCTATGTGACTTTGAAGCTTCGGTATGATGTTTCACCAATAGCGATAAGTCTTGGCGATAGCGATACATGTGATGATTGTCGGTATGAGGTCTTGGTGATATGGCGAAGTCTGAGTGATAGCTCTTTGGACTTGATGTAACATCTTAGCGATAAGGATCTCTTGGAGACATCAATGGTTAAGTCTTGTGGCATTGGGGAGACACGGTTAGTGTCTCACCGACATGCCAACATAGGTTGATCACTTTGACCAAGAGAAGACCATCCTACGTGGTGTGTCATTGGCCAATCAGAGAAGCTGAATGGGAACTGCTAGCAGTTGGACTGTTGCGGCCGTTACTGAGAGGAAGCTCGACAAACAAGGGTGACATGGTTATACTCAGTGATTGCAGATTGTGATGGGTTCATTGGATCGGCAGATTGGTGTGTGGTTGTATGATCAGTGGATGAATTCTATTATGTGAAGACTATAATGTGAATTTTTTGTAACAAGGTTTTTCATGGTGAATGCTGCTAAAAACTGACATCAGAAAGATAAGTCAGATCTTTGTATGTAATCTTTATTACTGTAATACAAAGTGACTTCTCTTGGTGTGGTGGGTTTTTCTCCCGTAAGGGTTTTCCCACATATAACTGGTGTTCATATGTGTTTGTCTATTTCTCTGTTTTAGTAATCTCTTTCTAGTGCATCTTAATTGGACTATAATTGTAAAAATTTAAAAGGTATCTTTGCATTCTTCCCTGAGTTTTTGACGTTAGGAGAGTTGCTTCCGCATCTAGCTTTCTTTACAAGTGGTATCAGAGCCTAGCCAGTTGTGTTATCCTTGTGGGTACATTGGGTTTTTTGTGTCAATTTCTATTCAATGGGAGTCTTGTAGAAGTTTTTCAAATTTGAATTACAGATTGAGATGGCAAGCACGTCAGGAAAGATTGAAATAGAGGAGTTCAATGGCAGCAATTTTGAGTTGTGGAAACTTAAGATGGAAGATCTATTGGTTGATCGAGATCTTTGGATTGCTGTGTCTAGAGTGAAGCCTATAGGCATGAAGCAAGATGATTGGGACCTTGCAGATAGAAAGTCTAAGGGGATGATAAGGCTCTGTTTGGAAGACTCTATTCTTCTGAATGTGCATGAAGAGAAGACTGCATCTTCCTTGTGGAAGAGACTGGCATCTATTTATCAGGGGAAGTCTTTGGTGAATAAACTGTTCCTGAGGAAGAAGTTGTACACTTTGAGAATGCGGGAAGGAGGGTCTGTAGCTGATCATTTGAATGCATTCAACATGTTGATTGCACAGTTAACATCTGTTGGTGTGAAGATTGATGAAGAGGATCACTGTATGCTGATATTGTGTTCTTTTCCAAATTCATGGGATCACCTAGTGATGGCTATTAGGAGTACAACATCCAGTTTCAAGATGGAAGATGTTGTTGCTTCTTTGTTATCAGAAGAGATGAGAAGAAAATATTTTGAGATGGAAAAGGAGGCTCTTGCTGTTAGAGGAAGGTCGAAAGAGAAAGGCAAGAAGAAGGATAAGAAGTCTAAATCAAAATCAGAGGGGAGATCAAAGTCTCTTAGCAAGAAGTTCAAGGTGAAGTGTTGGAACTGTGGGCAACCTAGTCATGTCTGAAAGGATTGTAAAGAGGAGAAGAAGAGGAAGAAGAAGTATTCTTCTGACAATGATTCTTCTCATAGTGATGCAGACGCCTTCCTTGCAATGTTGGTTATGCAGGCATCAGATGATGTCTGGCTGATTAATTCTGGAGCATCTTTCCACATGACATCTCATAGAGACTGGTTCACGAAGTATGAATAATACGATGGTGGAAAGGTGTGCTTGGAAAGTGATTCGACTTTGGAAATTGTTGGCCGTGGAAGAGTCAAAATTCAATTCCCTGATGGAAGAGTGAAAGGAATCAATAATGTAATGCATATACCAGGTCTGGCTTGAAACTTACTTTCTGTAAGTATGCTAAATGATATTGGAGTGCAAGTCACGTTCTCTGGAAATGGCTACAAGATGACTAGAGGCTCAATGGTGCTAGCAAGGGGTGCTCATTGGTACCTTGTACAAGTCGGATACATGTTCAATGTAACAATGTTCCCTCGTGAAGTCACGTAAAGCTACCTCATGGAGGAAAAGAGGGAAATGTTCCCACTGTGTAAAACTCTATGGAAGTTAAACTTCAAAGAGAAAAATACTATGCTCTCGTATCATAGGCTAGGGCCACATCGAGAGAAAGGTTTAAAACATTGGAAGAACAAAACCCCGGTTGAGGGGTCAAGATTGTAACCTTGAATTTGAATTGTGTGAACACTGTATATATGGAAAGCAGCACCGAGTTTCTTTTTATTCCAGTCCTCATAAATCTTCTGGTTTGCTAGATTATATTCATTCCGTTGTATTTGGTCCAGTGAATGTTCCTTATTTTTCAAGTCAAGGTACCTATCATTCATTGATGATTATTTGAGAAGAAGACGAAGCCATTTTTGAAAAGTAAATTTGAAGTGTTCATTCTATTAAGGAATTTAAGAACCTTGTAGAAAAATCGCATCAGAAGAAAAATTAAATGTTATGAACTGAGCAATGATGTGTGAATTTTTTTCCGAAGGATTTAGAGAGGTATTGTAAAAGACCATGGGATTAAAAGATTACAGACTACACCTTATACCCACAAAGAAATGGAGTCGTAGAAGGTTTAATAGGGACAAGGATGGAGAGAGCACAAAGTACCGAAAAAAGTGTTGGCTTGAGGAGTAGTTCGGCTAAGGCCGTCACATCAGATACACTAATCGCTCTCCACCGCTCTTGTTGAGAAAACACCTTCGAAGCTTGGTCTAGTAAGAAGCCCCTTATCACATATTCTTGCTTTGGTCGAGGCATATACCATGTGTCAGATGAGAAAAGATCTAAGTTGGAGAACAACGTCAGTAATCTATTTTATTGGCTATAGTGTCGGTATTAAAGGATACAAGCTTTGAATCTTGATACGAGAAGGTTGTATATAGTGGTAGGCGTAATCTTCAAGAGTCAAGCCTCACCTTGGATCTCAGAGAGCAACAAAAACAATAAGGATGGGGAAGGAAATTCTTCCGACACCGTGACAAAGAGGAATTGAAAATTAAACAAAAATTTAAACCGAGGGAGAGCCTGCGTCTCCAAAGCTCTAAAGAAGAAGAGAACTCACCTCAAATAAGTGAGGAGGTCAATCATGAAAGAAAGCAACCCCTCGATAAAAGGGTTCTCTTTGATAGATCTTAATTTGTGCCTATGCTTTAATTTCTAGCACTGATTAGCCTAGGACTGTGAAAGAGGCATTTAGAATGTCTGATTCAGACTCTTGGTTGGAAGCCATGAATGAAGAAATGGTATCATTAGAAAAGAATGATATCCGAGTTTATGCCATTGCCCAAAGGCGTAAAAAGTCAGGCTGTAAAATGGTACAAAAGAAGATTGAACCGGATGGCGTATGGTGAAAAATATACAAGGGTTATTGGTTAGAAAGGTTATTCCTGTGTAGAGGGAATTGATTATGGGGAAATTTTCTCCTCAGCTGCTTCACATCTATCAAATTTATTTTGTCAAATTGCAGTTGTATGACTTAGAGTTGAATAGATGGATGTGAAGACAACATTTCTTCATGGTGATCTTGAAGAAGAGATTTACATGTCCCAGCCTGAGCACTTTGTGGAGAAAGGTAAAGAGAAACTGGTTTGCAAGTTAAAGAAGTCTATGTATGGGTTAAAACAATCACCTAGAATGTAGTACCATAAATTTGATACTTTTGTATTGTCTTTGGGATTTGTAAGATCAAAATCTAATCATTGTGTCTATTATAAAGCTGAAAGTGATCAAGTTCTTATTATTGCTCTCAATGTTGATGATATGTTGTTCATAGGCAATAGTAAGCTAATGATTTCAGATCTAAGTCTAGTTTTCAAGTTCGAAATGAAAGATCTTGGTGCAGCAAGGCATATTCTAGGGATGGAGATAACCAGGGACATAAATAATAGAAAAATTTGGCTTAGTCAAAGTATATCAGGACTGTTCTAGAGAGAATTTGCATGAATGATTGCAAGCAGTTAGTTGTTCCAGTCTTGCAGGGAACGAAGCTATCTCGCTGAAGACCAAAATCTCCCACTAAGATGGAGGACATGACCAATGTACCCCATGCTAGTGCGGTTAAAGTTCCCGCGGCGTATGCAATGGTCTATACAAGGCCAGACATTTCCCAAGCAAAGGGGGGAGTTCTTGTAGTCGGTTTATGGGCTAATCCTGGAAGGACACATTGGGATGTTGTAAAGAGAGTTTTCAGATATTTGAAGGGCACTTCAGAGTTTTCTTTGTGTTACCATGGGAACTTGGTTGAATCACAGAGGACTCTCAGTATTTGAGGCTATGTGGATTATGATTAGGCAAGGGACATTGACAGTAGGAGGTCCACCAGTGGATATACTTTCATGTTGAATGGTGGTGCAATGAGTTGGATGAGTAAGCGGCAGGCTGTAGTCACTTTGTCCACTACAGAGGCTGAATACATGGCAGCTACACATGCTTGTAAAGAAGCAGTTTGGTTAAAACGTTTGTTTTCTAACATTGGTTTTGATGCAGGGAAAATAACTATTTACTGTGACAGTCAGAGTGCAATTTTTCTGGCAATGAATCCTATTTTCCATTCCAGGATGAAACATATAGATGTACAGTACCACTTTGTACAAGATATGGTGGAGGATGGAAAGGTCAGTTTGGAAAAAGTTGATACTCTAGAGAATGTTACAGATGCATTGACGAACCCAGTGAGCACATAAAATTTTAGGGGGTGTTCCAGTTCAATAGGCCTTAGTGCCCATGATTTTTCAGTAGTTTTGTTGTGCCCTGGAGGTGCTTGTGTGATCTTCGTCAAGTGCGAGATTGTTGGAAATATATGCCGCAATCTCACAGGCTGAAACCTCTAAGAGAGGCAAGTCAGTGTGACATGCTTTGGGTCTGGCCGACTAGCAGCTTTGGATCTTTTAGTTTGTACAGGTCACCGAGACAATGATTAAGTCATGTCGAAGGAGCTTATCGCTGTGACTTGTGACTATCATTGTAACCCTATGCCAAGTGGAGATCTCTGGCCGACAGGCCATTCATATCGTATATCGGGGAGACCCTTGGCCGAAAGGATTACTTCGGTGTGAAGTCCAATGATGAAAGAAGTCTCACCGACATCGTTTTCTATTGAAGTCTTCAGAGAGAGTCTTGGGTGTTCGGTAAGAAGTCTTACTAATATGGATGTCTCACCGACAACTTTATCCTAGGGACATCGGTATGACTTGAACACTCAGGAAGAACTCTTGGCGACAGTTGGTGTGTCTCACCGACGGTACACACTCGAAGTAGTACAAAGGTCTCGGTGTGAAGTCTTAGCGATGGGTAAAAGTCTTGCTGACTGTTGTTTGGAGCTCGATATGAATTGTGAGCATTCGGAGAAATGTCTCAACAATAGTGATATGTCTTGGCGATAGATGAGCACTTCAGAGTAACTTTGAACCTCGGTATGATCTCTCAGTAAAAGATGATTGTCTCACCGAATGGAAAACTTACGTCTGTGTGACTTTGAAGCTTCGGTATGATGTTTCACCGATAGTGATAAGTCTTGGCGATAGTGATACATGTGATGATCGTCGATATGAGGTCTTGGTGACATGGCGAAGTCTGAGCGATAGCTCTCTGGACTCGATGTAACATCTTGGCGATAAGGATGACTCTTGGCGACATCGATGGTTAAGTCTTGTGGCATCGGGGAGACACGGTTAGTGTCTCACCGACATGCCAACACAAGTTGATCACTTTGACCAAGAGAAGACCATCCTACGTGGTGTGTCATTGGCCAATCAGAGAAGCCGAATGGGAACCACTAGCAGTTGGACTGTTGCGGCCGTTACTGAGAGGAAGCTCGACAGACAGGGGCGACATGGTTATACTTAGTGATTGTAGATTGTGATGGGTTCATTGGATCGATGGATTGGTGTGTGGTTGTATGATCAGTGGATGAATTCTATTCTGTGAAGACTATAACATGAATGTTTTGTAACAAGGTTGTTCATGGTGAATGCTACTAAAAACTGACATCAGAAAGATAAGTCAGATCTTTGTATGTAATCTTTATTACTGTAATACAAAGTGACTTCTCTTGGCGTGGTGGGTTTTTCTCCCATAAGGGTTTTCCCACGTATATCTGGTGTTCATATGTGTTTGTCTATTTCTCTGTTTCAGTAATCTCTTTCTAGTGCATCTTAATTGGACTGTAATTGTAAAAATTTAAAAGGTATCTCTACATTCTTCCCTGAGTTTTTGACGTTAGGAGAGTTGCTTCCGCATCTAGCTTTCCTTACATAAACATGGTGACTAGTTGTTTCTTAGGGATGTGACAAGGACACTTGCTAGCTATACTTCACCATATTTGGTAAAATGAGGTAAGTGACTCCCCTTATTCTTGCTTAGTTGTGCATAATGTTGTGACGGTTACATCACTTTCTATGTTGAAGAAAAAGTTTTTAATGAATTTATCAACCAAGTCACCCATGTCCTAATCCCTAGAGGAAGGTGTGTGAACCAATCTAGGGCCAGCCTCATGAGACTTCATGGGAATAGTCTCATCAAATAGGTAGGATCATATGTGATTTCCATACATGCTGTATTAAATTCTCGTATGTGTTCCATTGGGTCTCCTTTCCCTTTGTACTTGGGTAAAGTTGGTGTCATGAAGTGAGGGGGAAAGGGTGACATGTATATATTTATGTCAAATGGATAGGGGCACAATTCCTCCATGGAATAAGTTTTCTTGTTGGTCCCCAATTGCATGTTTGTCATCTGTTGTTGTATGGCTTGTATTTGTTGCATCAAGATGTCCACAAGAGATGGTGTTTTGTTGGTCTATTTTGTGTCATGGAATTGGTTTTTAGGTCAAATGTCAGATTTGGATTGACATTTTGTGGCATGGGACCTTGGTTACCTTATTGATATTGATGTGTAAAAGTTGCATTCGTGTTGGTTTGGTTTGGAGTAAAATTGGTATTTAAATTGGTCCCAAAATTCATGTTTGTATTTGATATGGAATTTTGAAATTGTGGTGTGGGCCCTTGATTTGTGCTTTGGATTTAGAATGTTGGACTTGATTCATGTTTGGAAATTTAAGTCCTTGATTATTGTTTGAAAATGTAGGTCCTTGATTGGCATTTTGGAATGATGGGGTAGGTCCTTGATTTGTGTTTTGAAATGATGGGGTAGGTCCTTGAGTTGTATTTTGGAATGAGGGGGTAGGTCCTTGATTTATATTAAAAAATGTAGGTCCCTGATTGGCATTTGGAAATGTATGTCCTTGGTTGGTGTTTTGGTTTTCTTCTCTTTGTGGGACAATGTGAATCCTCCTTAATTTGGTTGGTTGATTTTGATTTGATAGGGGTGTGTTTTGAAATTGAAATGTGGGACCTTGATTCATGTTTTGAATTGTAGGCATGGCACCTTGAAATGTAGGACCTTGGTTTCTATTTTGAAATATAGGCATGGGACCTTGAGACATAGGACCTTGGTTTATATTTTAAAATAAAGGATTTGTAAAAGTCCTACACATGGAACTTGATGAAGCCAAGGAGCTACCAAATGTAATAAAAATTTCCTTTTGTTGTTGTATGAGTTCTCTTCTTTCTAAATGTTGGGGTATTAGGAATGTGTGTGGTAGTTGTGGCCATGTGTGTTGTTGACCCAAGTGATAGTGTGGTCGACATTTATTGTCAAGAAGGCATCCCCAAAGAAAATGGGTTTTGATTTAGTCCTTGGTTTAGTGCTTGAGTAGCACCTTCTACAATTGTGGAGACATCAAAGCCTTGAGGAACTTTAGCACCCCTTTTGGCTAGTGCATAAAAGAATATATTAGGATCAACATTAAAAAGCTCATCAACAATGTGTAAAATCCTTGGATCTTGGTAAGCTTGCTCAACTTCTTTGGGAGTTGATTTCTTGTTGAATTCCTCTAAATTTAGATTTTCCAATGTGTTGGTTGGGTCTCTTTGTGGTGTTTCCCTCTGTGGTGTAGATTGATTTGAATTTGATCCAAGATTAGTGCCATGATTTAGACTAGGAATAGGGTCACTTGAAGAATCCATGTCTTTTCTTTTAGTTTGTGATCTTGTTTCAACCATGTAAGACTTGAAATTTGGAGGGTAATGCAAGATGATATGAAACTAAACTCTTTTTTTATGCTTTTTTGGGTATAAGGATGCAATATGAACATGCAAGGGGATGTAAAATGATACCAAAAGGGAGACTAATCTATGATCAATGATCAAAGGGAATGATGCAACTCAGTCCAAGATGAGGTTAAGCTATATTTTCATGATTTTTGGGATATAAGGATGCAAAGTGATAATGTAACCTAAATCCAAGATGAAGGAATGATAAATGATGTTATGATCAAAGGGGATGGTATCAAGCTAAATGATGACCATAAGATTTAAGAACAAGGATGATTACCAAGCTATTGTAGATCCAAGATAACAAATCCAATTGTCATTGACCTTTGTAATGACCAAGATTGAGAAAGGTTGAAAAGATGAATCTAAAGTAAGACATAAGCTTGAGACCCAAAATTTTGACCAAGATGATGATGAAAAAGGATTGATAAGTGAAAAGGATAAAGGCCAATGACAAATTCAATAAGTAACCATGGATTTTCCAAAGACTTGATAAACTTCCTATGTCTAAAATATAGGAGGTATGTGCAACCTAAGACCTAAGATTAATTATACAAGGAAAAGGTGACCTAAAGTGTACTCTAAAATGTAATGCAATCCTAAACGAGGATGATGAAATGGATTGGTAAAACTCTGCAAGCTTGAGGTTCAAATGATAAGATCACTGTCAAGATGAATTGGATCAGGTTTGGAAAAGGTTTTTTTTTAAATGCTTGTGATCAGGAAATTGCAGCTCTATTTCAGTCAAATGCATCATTTTTAGATGTAGGTTTTTGGTGAGTATTTGTGGTGAACTACAATAGTTGTGGGTCTATTTTTGGAAAATGCAGTGCAAGGTATCAATTACATGTTTCTGGTGAAAATTTGTGACTCAGAAAGCAATTGTGGGCCTGTTTCAAGTAGTTACAATTAACAAAGAGTTTGTTTGACAAATTGATGGTTTTGAATTGGTTTTCTGATTGATTTTTGACTAGGTTTGGTGTGATTTTATGAGATTGACTATGGAAAACACAGAAAATAGTCAACACACACTTGTTTTGGTTTTATTTTTAGTGTGAAAATGTATAATGTGAATAAAGACACTCGTAGACAATGCACAACCTAGGCTGGAAAAGATACTACCTATTGAGTCCCTACTTGGATTGCTCTAAACACTTAGACAAAGCAAACAACTAGAGATATTAGTGACATTGGCTCCCCCTTACATGACACAAGAACACCAAAATCTCTTACCCTTGAAGATCCTAAGATCTTTTGAACCAAGGGATTTCCTATCTCTACAATGAATAGTGGAATGTAGGGCAGTTTCAGAGGTTCGACCTCCAATGTTAGCAAGTAAAAGGGTTTTTTGGCCTCTAAAACAAGTGGTTCTTAATCAATGCTTCAGGGTAATACTGGTGCCTATACATGTGGCAATATTATCTCAATTAAGATGCCTCCCAATCCCTTCCTAAGAAAGGATTTTGACATATCTCACAGATACTAAGGGTGGCACTTGTTAGCATAGGACATCCTCACCAGGTGATCGAAGACTTTCCCAATGATCACAACAATTTATATAGCGGACTGAAACAAAGTGTCACTTGGGTCATTCCCTCTCACAAGTTGGGAGGAAGGCCCTCTAAAGGTAACAAGAGCAAGACAAGTATGTTGTTTTTAATTTCCCAGATCACACAAAGCGGAAGGAGAGAGCATACACAACACCTTTTTCTCACACTCGCATGGGGTTCATTTTAAAAGGAAAAATCCAAAAACCAAATATGTGGGTGGTTATACAAGATGAAAAAGGATGATTTTGATTCTCAATATCGCCAAATGGCATGAGAGAAGAGCATACACATCCAAAGACAAAATGAAAACCACAAGACAATGCAAACACTAGTTAATTTTAATTTGACTTATGGTGTCAAACAAGCACTTGAGTTCATTTTAGACCAATGACGTGTGATGCAAGTTAATTTTAAACCTAATGAGTGAAATTATGCATGTTGTTGTTCATTTTATCCTTCATGAGTGTAATGCATGTTCATTTTAACCTTTATGAGTGTAATGCAAGTTTGTAGTTGTAGGAAAACAAAATAAAATATGATATCTTAAGGAAAACCAAGTTGAGCTCGATTTGTTTCTAAATAAATAGTTTTTAAAATCCTCAAGACCAATGCCACATGCTGAAAATAGAGGATTAGCAAACCAAAAATCCTACCCTAAAGAAAACCCAAAATGAAGAATTCAAACAAAACTCAAAAACTAATAAATTAAACCTTAACAGGTAGTTGTGTCGTTCAGGCTGACAGTTGTGGCTTTGTAATATAGCTCACTCTGAATTAGTTGCATCATTTCAAATGCAGCTCAGGAGCTTTCAGTTGTGTCATTTTTTAAAATTTGAAATCCTGCCTTCAGTTGTGTCGCTTCCTATTACAATTGTGTCATTTTTTCAAATTTCGCGAGCCTACCTTTAATTGCATTGTTTCTCTTCACAGTTGTAGCTCACGAACCTGTTACACAACAAAAACAAAAAACAAGACATATTTTTTATAAATTTTGTCCATTTCACATTGGGTTGACCAATGTAAGATAGGAAATCGAATAGCAAAGAAAAAGTGAACAACTGTACTAAATCTAAGCTAAAATCCAAATCTAAAATAAGAGAGTACAATCAAAGAAGAGGAAAAAAATGAAATCATTCAAACAATGAACTCCCCATGTTGAAGTTGAATCAACTCCCTTGTCTCTCCTTAAATAGCATTTGCAAGTTGCCCTTAGTTTGTTATATACAAGTACTTGCAAACAATAAGCATGAATATTGGAGATATGTGGTTGTTAAATTAAAAATGGAGGAGAAAAGCTTCTTTTATAGACAATCATTCAAATAGAAATACAAGATTGAAGTTCTAGAAAGATTCCCAGATTGACGGTTGAGGATGCATGCACCACATAGTAGTGGGCTAGGGTTGGCTACAAAATGGATGGTCAAGATCGAGAAGAAACCAAAGAATATCAATGGTTGGGGTTTGAAAATGAGAGAGTGTAGGGAGATAATGGATAAATTAAATAATAAAATTATTTAATTCATGAGAGAAGAATCTTTGACAAAGTGGGGAATACATAATTTATTTAAATTATTTATTTGTGGAAGATGAAGAAAATGGGCATTTAATTAAAATGATTATGCAACCAATTTAATTAAATACGAGGAAATAGAAAAAGGAGGATTTAGATTAATTATTTAATAGAGGAGAAATGACAATAGATAATTAAATAATTTTAATAATTATTTAACTATAGAAGAATGGAAAGATCAATGAATAGATAAATAATTAATAATTATTATTTAACAATAGACGAATAACGTAGAATGGATAATTAAGTGAATAATAATTCATTTAATCA